>DWLR01003808.1:0-12969 GCA_018246295.1 Papilio alexanor hazarajatica
TATTATTTAATTATAGCAGTAACAGACAATTAGGGATCTAGGATTGTCATTCGAGGGACTTGAGCCACCTAAGTTTAAGCATTTTATATAATTAAACGCAAAACAAATTATGGTACCATTGGAAAAAAAAGAATAATAATTATAAAGTTCACTTAATATTTGACCCAGGATTCTAATGAATTGGGAGGGTGCTCGGCTTGATAATTATAGCACTGTTAGAGAATATTGTTTTCATGTCATTTAAAATTAGGTTTATGTTTGTATTATTTTCAAATAAAATTAGTAATAAAATTACAGGCAAAGTTCAAACATTTATTTGGCTACAAAATACTAACCTCTTACATAATACATACAATGGTTTTTAGTGCACAGGTAACATTCAACAAATAAAACACTGTTATGCTTATGATTATTTAATGTTGATTGAATACGATTTTAGAATTCAAACTAGCGCATCTTCGGACTTATTCAATCTTTGTACATTTAGTACACAAGGAACAAATTGACAACGAAATGCTGTGCGGCTGTCGAGATGCTGATTATTGCAATTATCATAATCACTACTATAACGTTAAACTAAAATCGATTGGCGTTTAGAGAGGTGATTTCTCAATAAGTTTGTACCAGTGACCGCATTCGCAGCGGCGTGGGTGGTCCTGAAATTTAATAAAACAACATATCAATTATGCAATGAATGCTGAATGAATGTAAAAAACTTGTCATTCAAACATCAAGAAATATTGTCAATAACAAGATAAGTTTCCTCTAAAAACTAACAAATTGCATAAATATTGTCAACTAAGTTTGGAATTCCATTTGGTCTTTTCTCTCAGAGTATAATTTTGAATTCATACACAAAAAATGCTTGTAACACTTTTATATTTCTGTGCAGAACAATTGAATTATAAAATCTTTACATGCCATAATTTTGGGAGAGGGTCTAGAAACCATTCTTACGTAATATATTGCAATTCAAAATTTAACATGAGAAATTTAGTTCCATTTCTGGTTCAAATGATATTCTTCATCAATCTTATTTCACAAATATTATTCTTTTATAAAATTTCAAAATCTTAAATTTGCTTTTACTTTTCCAACATCATCATCTCCCTGCCCTTTTCCCACTTGCGTAGGGTCGGCACAGTATGTACTACTCTTCCATATATCCTGGACTCTACTGTAGTTCCACTGTTTTGGCTATAGTTTTACGGCCAGCCGCCTGCCTGACGCCAACCCTCCTCGGGAATATATATACTTATATAAGGTATTTAACATGACATAAAATAGCACAAAATACGCTAAATTTAAATTTAATTGATTTTACTTTTCCAACAATTTCAAAAAAAAATTTTAATGTTTTTATTAGTGAGAACCTGTAAATGGCTAAAGAGCTGTTGGTTATCCATAAAATACTAAAATAAAATAATAGTATGAAGAGGGATGGCTTTAGAGAAATTTTATGTAACCATAAATAGGGGTAGGAGGTTCAAAAATCATCAAAATCATACTTTTTTAATTAATGAATAAGCCTTAAACTAATTTCAAATAGTATAAACAACTAAACAAATTTTTATATACTATCTAGTATATAAAAATTTCGATCCAGTATCTACTGGAGAGTCAAGGACATTTTCAAGGTTGTTTTCTCTAGACTAGAATTACATGTGCATTCCTGTGTCCAGAATTGGACATCAGTCGACTTATGAAGGTTGTCCCCGTGTGATAACTTCATCATCTTCAGGTGAACTGTGCGCCGAGTGTAAATAAGAATAATGCTTACCTTATGTACCCAGAGCCAGTTAATAGCTGTGGAGTGTTCTTCACCTGAAATTTTTTAATACATTTAATCTCATATTATATAACAATGCACAATGTGTTTGTAGATGTAGGCAGCAGTGATAAACTTTAGTTAATAGATCATTCACAAGATTTTTTTATTTATTCACACATATTATTCTGGTTACTTAATAATTTTATTATATATTAACCCATATCACTCCAACCAGCAGTAATACTGCCAAGCGTTAGCCAGCATTCTACTCCAAGGAGCAGTGTCACTGCCAGAATTTTGCAATGTTATGATTATTGCGTTTAGTTCACTGAACGGCCAGCATATAATCAGCAGCAGATTGTGTCTCAATGTGAAACATAATATGTAATTTTATTATTTCTAACGGTTTCTCATAATATATAGATTACTAATAAAAACTGCCTCATAAAATGTCGTTCATAATAGCTACCAAATGATCAAATATTGCTAGAGTTGGGTATAAATTACTGTGAAAACTACTCGGAGTGATACGGGTTATAAAAGGTCTATTAAAATTTTGTACAATGTAGACTATTTCTCTATTTTACTTTTAAGACATGCCATAGTTTCTATGTCTCATGTTACAGTATTCTTCTTTTTAATATAATTCAAACAAATATTTGAGTTTACCTACAAATATTGATTTATACTTGAAGGTATTTCTAGTAATTAATTGTTCAAATGAATCAGGTTTGGTTAATAGGGTGGAATAATTTGTACATCGAAAGCATCACTTTATAAAAGATAAACCCAATGTGATAAAGTGAATATAATAATAACTTACATATGCAGCCAACAATGCGTGCATCAAAACAAGACGGCACAAGTGTGGGGTCCTCACGTGTTCCCGCAGCCTTCTTGAGCATTTTCATATTAAAGGGATCATCATTACCAGCCTGTAACGCCAGCAACTCTTTCTTCTCTAGACCGGTGGCATGCTCCATAGGGTCAGGCATCACTGTATAGATAAAAATTGATAATTAACTATTTATTTCTGTTGTTTAGTTTTTCAAGTGGTACATAATCATAAAATGTTAGATTACCTTAATCCATCCACTACAATTTTCTTACTCTCCAAAATTTAATTCTACAAAATTAAGAACATTAAAGCTAAAGCTATGGTAAAGTAGGACCAAAAAATTTTTTTTTGTTTTTACATAACATTTTTTTTTACTTTAAATCATGTAATATTTCCTAAATTCAAAGAGCTGGTGCCAATTTTAATTTACAGGAAAAGTCACCAGGTGATCGTAATAATAATCGAACGTGTGGGTTAATAATAAATAAAGGGTTAATAACTTAAAAAAGAAAACAAAATTTCTAAACTTTCATTTACACATGTAAATGGAAATGTTATCATTAGATATTTGTGTGCATTTCGTGATAACATTTCTAACCTACAAAACGAATTACAAATCAAGTAATTTGATAAATGTAACGCAAAGAATTTAGTCGTTTATAAATCAAATATTTTCTTTCAAAAATATATTTCACATTTATAAAAGTTTAAAAAAAATCAATAAAATGTGGTGTACATGACGTTATGATGAAGGGCAAGTTACTTTGTAGGATTAAGTAACTGTCAATTCGTAAAAACATAAAATAAAATTATGCGATTAGAGTTAATCGTTTTTGTATAGATTTAGAATAAAAATTTGTTATTTTTTTATTTTAACAAGAAAATTTGACATTACGTAACTAAAATTTGACAGATAAAGAGTACAGAAATAAATAAATTATAGTCTTACTTTTGTCTGCATATCCCCGTCGGGCAGTGGATAAAATAAGATTTCTGCAGGCATTTACGCGAAAAATTTGTCTGCACAAGGAGGCCATGGTTAGTAAGCGTTTCACAATTTTATCACTGTACCGCTTCTCACTGCAGCAAGTGGAAATAAGATTTTCTTCAGTGTTACCATATCAAAAAATTATTGAAGTATCAACGTTGCACTCATCAAAGAAATATAGTCTGCACACACCACACACTCACTTTAAAGTTAAATGGAAATCTTCCTACCATAAGCCCCGCGAACAAACCACATGATATGATTAAAGTTACGACCAAATTATTTTGGTTATATTTGACGTAAGACAAAGGATTAAAATAAGACACAAGAAAGACCAACGAATTGCAACGTATGACAATGATATTAATATGACAATTTAAGGCTAAACGAAAAGTAAACCTTTTTGCGAAGGAAGGATAACCTATTAACACATTATATTTTGCATTTGTATTGCTGTACATTTGAAAATTCTATGAAAAGATTTTATAACTAGTATACCTATACTGTCCTGTGTAATGACCTCATTAGTCACCTATGCATACTTGTCGCTGTCTACGAGTACGAGGTGAAAGACTTGGTCTATAGGAACGCAGGAGGAACTTCGAAAGGAAGACCTTCATATGACATTTCGTCTGGTGAATAAGGGGACTTCAAAGTACTTAGCAAAACGAGTTCAAATATATCCAACAGAACAATGTTAGAATCAATAACAACCATTGTATGAGCTGACTCGACATGAGAAGTACCATGACTTCACAAAATTGTCACCTATATGAGCGGTATTTATAATGTAGCAATTTATCTTTGTTTATCATATTCCTTATGACATTCGTCCAATAGTGTTGCGGGTCTCATTTCGTATTATTTCCCCATTTTTCCTTACCCGCTACTCCCTTTTTTAGATAAGTTCTTCTGCTTGTTATGGATATTGATATGTGTCAAATATGAATTAATTAACAACAGGTAGGATCGGCGCTTTGCTTCTTTATGACATTTTGTTGAACCTAACAACGAATAAACGAAAATTAAATATAATTTTTGCTTACTAGGGTTAGGACTCTAATTAGTAATTTAAAAAGGGATTTAAATCAATCAGCATTATAAAATTTAGCTCCTCCTCATTTTACTGCTATCAAAGTACTTGATGAGCTGTAAATATTCTCTTAAAATATATATAATTTTTGTAAATGAACCTTATTTATTAAATACTTTTCCCTGCTATATTTATCGTCTCTCATTTATTTCGCAAAACAACAACCATCGCTTTGGTCATACTCACGGTTCATGCAGTTCGTTTCCTTTGAAAGTTTAGTTAATAAAGTCGAATAATTTCAATTACTTAATTTTTTCATTGCTTAAAAATATATGAAACAACATTTATTACCCAAATGCTTTAAAATTGAGTAATTCTATTTGTCTTTCACATATTTACATCTTACTTAGTTTATCTCTCTTTTATGCATATCTTACCGAATGTGAAATTATACACACTACAGACGGAAACGTTTCATGAAAAAAAAAAAACTTGCAATTGTTTTTATTCTTAATTTTATGTTAATCGTAAGTTACATCAACAATTAATTTTTTAACTATTTGACAAAATCTAGGTTGTTGTCCACGTGGTTTATAATTTAATAATATTTTGTTTAGAAATGTACTTGAAATCTATAACAGTGCTTAAGGCAAATATAAAGAGTTTTCACACTAAATAATTTTTACTTTTTAACCTTCTTATTGTTAAGTTTAATATTGTAATCCGTTTTAAAACCAAAGGTATCAGCAGCTGTAAAAAATAATTAAGAAGAATTCAAATTTATTTAAACATTATCTTACGAAAATCACTCTTTAGCTTACCATTGACACACATTGTATTTTTCGCCTAATTGTGTTTATCTTATTAATACACAAGAAGATAGAAGTTACTATTTTCATACAAAATCAGTTTCGCGTACGTCCGCTTCTTTGAATAAAACAACCTTTAAACGAATTTAATCGGACGTCGATTTCGCCTTCTTCGAGCTGTGAAAAAATTAATCAACAATGAGTTATTTTTGTAAAATTAAACTTCATTTATCTTTGATACGTTCAAACATTAAAATTTTAAATTTATGATTACATACAGGGTCGATTAAATAAAGCTCCCTGTAACAAGATGGTGAAACACATTCTCTAATGCATCGAGTTCGCGGCAAACCATTCATATGACTACATGCACTACTTTGTTCGCAAGCTGTTTCAAATTCCCGAAATGTCATTTCCTGAAATAAATATTATATTTATATAAGAACCACGATGTAAAAAAATGTAATTTCTATTAGAAATGCGTACGTACGTTCTTAGGTGTGTCTTTATAGGGATATTCTTTAAATGTAAATGGAACAGCAGTAGGTTCACATGCACATTTCTTGTAAAATTCAAAATGAATGTAGATCAGCCACAATAGTGATCTTCGTAACATGTTTGATTCAGTATTAGAATTAATCACAGTACAAGTAACTTGCTGGGTTTTCAGAAAATCAATAGTTACGCTTGTTGTTCACGTGACTGATGACTATAGCGTAAGTTTTATCTTTGTCGGCTTTAAGTTTTACTGTCGACAAATTTTATTTATTGTCTTAATGTTTAAGTTATTGCTGTTCTAATTAATTCAAAGAAAATAGTACATGTATAAAAACAATATCACTGCATTTTCGGTTCTATTAATCGCAACCTAGTTGAGTTGGTCATACCTTTATGATTGCGGAACAAGAAATGAAAATCTAAAATTGTAAATTTAGAAATTTTTACATTTTAAAGTTAATAAGATAAAACACGTATGAACATGAATGTTTTCGGTTTACTACATTTTGTATTTGGCATCGAAGTTGCGCTTTGCCCACAACAATTGTCTCTGGTATGAAAGAATTACGTACGTAATACGTATTTGCACTTGCACAGATCAAGAGCGAGTTGCTATTTGTGTTGTTTAAAATTGAGTGCCTGTGCATATAGATTTTGAAATTATTTTTTGCAAAAGGTGTAAAATGATTTTTTTCTTTCTTAAGTGTTTGTGCTATAGTGTTTTATATTAGTTTTGTGACAAATAGAAGTCAGATCGTTTATTCCTGTTCGAAATTAAATTGGTCACGATTAATTGGATTTGGTGAGTATTTAGTTTTGTCTAATATTTCTTATAAAACACTGTGATTTAATACAACGAGGATTCTTTTATAAACGGTTCGCACATATAACAATTGATTTCCAAATTTGTCATACCCTTGTTTTAATTTTCCATCTTGCTATTATAGTAACGTGTTTACATTTTTAATAAAGTATGGCTTAGAAATTGTTTGTTCCTGTCAATATTAACTATATTTCCACTTAAAATGTATACCAAGCCGTATACGATTTTTCATATTTCTCATGTCTTTCATAATTTTAGTAATGTTTTTTACAACCAAAACATATGTTATATAAATTTAGCTAAGTAAATAATCTATTCCATGATATGGTTTTACTTATTGCATAGACCCATCAAAAGTGCAGTCAGATTTATTAAATAAAATGAGACTTTTTATACAAAGGCTAGTAATCTTTTAATATAAGGAAAATGCATGTCCATATACTTCTTTCTTACAAGAAAAAGTAATAATTAGCAGTGAACACAAAAATCCAAATTCACTGTAAACTTTATAATTACTAAAGTTAACCCTGAATGAATAATTAAGTCTCAATTAGGCTTTACTTTATTCTATCATAATTGACCTGTAATTACATTAAAAGTTCAATAAATGTGTTGTGTTTGTAGCATAAGGTTGCTTAACTCAAATTTCCTTGGCCATAAAATGGCCCACAGCCAACTTGAAATGGCTCATAAGAGTCTATAAGTGACAAAAAGAGGTAGTAGATTTTGAATTTTCTATTTGGCTGAGTGTAAAAAGGTCAAGAGGACTTGGTGCAGCATAAATATGTAAACATTCATGAATTCAATCATCATTGAAGTAATCACTAAATAACGTAAAGTAACGTAACGTAAAGTAGCAAACATACATGGCTAGGCCTAAGTAAAGATGGATGGATTCCATGAAAGTTGACAGTTAAAAGGGATTGACAACTGAAATTACTGACAATAGATTTATCTAAAAGATGAAAACCTGGGGCGCCGACCCCCATACAAATAAAAGGGCAGGGAGACGATGATAGCAATAAGATATTGAATCATCAAATAAACATTTCTTCTTTGTTCTTTGCAAGTAAAAACCATAAGTTTGTGCGATCTAGGTGCCAACTGTGATCATGTTGTAATGGAATAGGGAAAAGGAAAATTATGGCTTCCCTCCAACATACTCTGTGAGATGCATCTGCATGTTTCATTGAAACTTTCAAGTTTATTTTATTATAATCCTTGGTTGCGTTAAATATAATTTGAACAAGTAGAAAACTACATAATTCCATTTCCCTCCAATAGGTTTTATTTTTAAATTTTTCTTCACATCAAAAAACTTGCTAAGTTGTATATGTTAAATTAATGAAATCATTATTTCATTATTCACTTCAATTTGCCAGTACTAAATTGAACATGTTTGAAATTAGTTTACTTGCTGTTGAAAAGTACCAACTTGAATAAATTCATTCATAATGCTATATTAGCTGGTCCAATATAGGAACAATCCATTCCACATTAATGTTAGCTATTAAATATTTTATGAAGAAGTCTTGATTGTTTTGTAAGCATGAACTTCCCTTTTTCACTGACACATAATGACCCGACTCCAGTGCATTCAGTGCAGACGTACTCAGAAGAATGTAAAACTTTGCACTTTTCAAAAGTGAACCTTCTTTGTTAAAGAGTAGAATACATGTTTCTTTAACGCATTGTTGCTATGTAATCTCATTATTTAGTGTTTAACTTTAGTACTTAATGCTTACGTGTTAGGTGTGATATTTGTTTGTTGGCGTTATTTAAACATTGTGCTCATTTTAGATACGGCCATTTTTTCCAAACGACCTAGAGTTTTTTTTTCTGAGTTGCTTAAATTACGAATCTGTGCTTGTCTTTTTTTTCACTTTTGCCAGTCTCAAGATACGTAGTTTACGTAGTTACATTCTATTTGATTTGACACACTTGTATGCAATGCGGTCGTTAGTGGATATTCTTATCGTACAACAAAAACTGCTGTCGATAAACATCTGCAATGAGTCTCCTGCACTCTTGCTTTTTAAAAGGAAAAATAGTTGCCGCTCGAGACTTCGTCCCCGTGGTATTCAATAAACCTCTGTATTAATTTCGATGTATCTAGGCGTTATGCAATTACGTGTAACAAACAACCATCCTAACATTGTCATTTATAATATTATTAAGATTTGAAAAACACTCGATAAAAGAGTTCAGGAGTTTTTAACGGCTCAATTGATTTTCACGTAAGTTATTGTTTTGTAATGTCATGCCTTTTATTGATACTCCATTTTGGTATATTTGAAAATATTCGATCGTTCATCCCCACTTCCACCCCTATTTCCTTGCGTCGGAGCTTAAATATACATAAAAGTAATATTTAAAGCTGGCCGTATATCGTGTCAATTTCAGCTCAATCGATGCAGAACTATTTGAGTTTTAGAAATGTAACATTTTATACATAGGGATGTAAATAAAGAAAATTAAAGCACCGCTCAGTTATTGCTTTTTAAAGTTTTGTAACTATTTATAATACGATTGCGAATCATATAAATATATCAAGTTATTTATTCATCAGGTTATCTGGAAACGTAACAATCGATAGTAAGTCATTCAACCAATGAGCTGTTGGTAATATTGCATCATTCGGGAACAACGTTTGTTAATCATCCACGGTACTGTGTATTGTTGTCATAACATTTAATGTTACAATTTCTTTTGCTGTTGCATCAATAGACCGAACTGAACAGGGGCGTAGCTTGTCACGACCTTATAGAATACGTGAGCGATGTATACATTCACCGGATCCATTTGCCACTTACTTTTGTCTCACTCACTCTGGTTTACACTTTGGTACTTCCTACCCTATTCCCACCTACTTAAGGTCGGCACAGAACGTATTAATCTGCCATATGTCCTGTACTCTACTGTAGTTCAACAGTGGTAGAGTAACGACCGAACAAAAACATCTGTTGCCCGAATGGCCCGCTCGACTGGTGAAATACCACGACCTCACAGAAGACAGGCGTGAAGTAGAAGTATTCTGCGTTTCGTCTGAGTAGTGAGGTGCCGGAGTCCTAATTTTAGTCCTCTTACCTTTCCCACCCCTTTGTAATAAGGAAAGGATGGGAAGGGAAGGAGGATTTGAAGGGGAAGGGGATAGATAGGAGAAGGTAATGTTCATTTTTCTGTCTAACCCCTTCTCTGTCTATTAAAGGTAGGCAACGCATCTGCAACTCGCTAATGCTTGTTGCAGGTGCCTATGGGTAGCGGTCACTTAGGTGACCATTTGCTCATTTACCACCTTCTTATATATATAAAAAAAACTGTAATTGGTTTTGGCTATAGTTTTTACGGCTGACGGCCTGCCTGATGCTAATCCCTCGGGAATTCTTTCCGTATTAGAAAAGGGTAGGTAATACTTCCTTACGATAGTAAGGAATATATATTCAGATTTCATATTGTTGTTTGAAGGAAACCACGATTATAACTGACATGTTTAATTACATTTGTTTGACATTTATAGGTAACTAAATTCTTTTCTTAAATGTAATTAAACATATATTTTTAAAGTCTAAATGGCTTTACTTACATTACAACTCCACGCTCATTTAAGACCAATACACAGTAACAAATAACAAACTTATACTAATGACTACATACATTACATTTACCAATACAATTTTATCGGAAACTTATTTATTGCCATCAATAAATAATTCTCTATTAAAATTGATATTGACATGATAAGAGAATGTCGTTTTTTACATGAGTGTCCAAATACTTATGTATAAAACGTCATTCTCTATGCATAAACGTATACGCTGTTTCAATCAAGAGCTAACATACATACATTTCAAAATATTTGCGGGAAACAACCTTCTCTCACAACAACTTTTAACATAAGCTTTCCATATTGTACAATTTTAATTCACTTTATTCCACGATTTTTCCACGAACCGACGGGTCAAAATCATCATCATTGGGGGGAAAAGTGTCATAATCGCCACGCCTGGCGGGCGGGTTGGCGATCGCAGTATGTTCCACCGTACTAAAAAAAGGACGCTGCTGCCCGTCCTCCGGTGGTCTTTACATCCAGACACAAGACAAACAGATATGTTCATGCACACAAAATGTTTGTCTTGGGTGGGAATCGAACCCCACGACCTGCGGCGCGAAAGGCAAGTGTCTTGCCACTGCGCCAGCCGCTCAATCCGGTTTGTCCAATTGTACACATTCACAATTTTACCCACAAATGACTTCACCGTCGCGGGGTTAGCAGTTAGAAAACTCTTGAAGAGTTAAGTTTGTCTGTACGTTAAATAATCTTTATATAGTATTTCTTTTTTTTTTTGTATATTCTCTGTACAAAGTTTTAAATAAATAAATAAAATTATATCATTTCTGATGAAAATTAAAATTAGTGTTTTGGCTGCGTTTTATATGTAACTGGAGTTTGTCTACAAAATTTAGGTTTTCATTTGGAACTACGTATACGTGATAAGCTGAGGTTACGGTTCTTCAATTTTACACGAAACTCATCCAATGCTGTAAATTATCATTACTATAAAAATTGAGTTAACCCATTCGCTGCCAAGCCTAAATTATATGAAGTCATTCCTATTGTCATTTATATTTTAAGTGTTATTGTTTACCAAAACCCTGTTATTTCATGGTAAGTGCACATATATTATCATACATAATCATTTACAAGCAGAAAACTAAAGATACCCAATCATACCCCAAGAACAAAGTTTCCTTCATTATCTTGATGCTATTCCTCCCACACAACAAAAGAAAAACCCAACTCGCAAATGTAGAGTTTGTGCAACGAAAAGCATTCGAAAGGAGACTCGATATTACTGTCCGAGCTGTCCTGATAAACCTCCATTATGTATTGGACTTTGTTACAAAGCCTATCATGAAGATAAGGTATCATAAGTGATTTAGTTGTTGTTATAAATATACGATGAAGTTGATTTTTGCGTGAAAGATCGTTCTCTATAAGAAATAAAGTATTATTTTTGTAAAAAAAATTATAGTATTTTCAAGTTTTTTTACATATTTATGTTATGTTTGTGGCAAAAAAAAATTGCTAATTCAAAAGCCTGCATGTTATAATATATTTAAAGTAAGACGAGTATACTCGTCTCGGCAGCGAATGGGTTAAAAATGTAATGTGTCCAAATATAAGTTTATTGTAGTTACCAAAGGAACGGACCTATTTTGGTGCAGTTTAATAAGTTTTGTTTAAATTCTTGAAGATCATCAGCTCATTTCCTTGTTACTCGTTTCCCTTTTTAGAGGTTTTTGTAGTTTTTTTTTAATTTCATCTTTCATTTAATCTCTTTAATATTCAATATTGTTTAAAGTTTTTTTTTATTTGCACAATTTCACTCCATTTATTATACGTACTATGGCTTACAAGTATATTGAATGTTTGTAGCAGCTGAGTCACAGTTGCTGTTACAATTCAATTCGAGTCAATAGAAGCGCGTCACCGGCGCAATTTCCTTCATTCAATACCGTAATACATTAGCCTCGGTGCATTCGGTACGCGCGTACCGAGGCAAACGGTGAGTCCAAAGCCGGTCTGTTTGTTTTATTTATACTTTATTTCTATGGGCTTCCTTATGGAATGTTATATTGCGTGGTGTTTTTAACTTCAATACGATATTTTGTTTGAAACATTTCTCGATTAATTATTCTAAATATGTTACTGCCAAAATATCTGAAAAAAGTTTTTGCTTCTGGATGTGTCATATGTTTTTGAATTTGAATCCTCGACAAATATATAAATTTTAGGCTTTTGCTTTTAACATTGAGGTAGATGGAGAAGGGGAACTTATTTTCTTTTCAATGTCTTTAGGCTAAATATGATTGCCGTTTGTAATCGCTGAATAGAACCTTGGTTTCTACTACTGAAAAGCAATAAAGCTATCACAGTACCGGTGGGTTATAGAAATCGTTTTCATGCATTGGTATTTACCGCCGATACAAAGTTGTCAATCGATGTTATGAAGCGTGTTGGTGTAACATGCTGGAAAGTGTTAACGGTTAAGGACATACACTGCCGGCCAAAAGTTTGAGACCACCTTGAAAAAATTACAATATTGAATAAAACTCCAAAAGTTCGTGCTATACAAATTATTTATTTACCTTATTAAATAGGGAACTTTTTATGTAACATAAAATAATTTAAAAACTACAATAATTGC
>DWLR01003809.1:0-12968 GCA_018246295.1 Papilio alexanor hazarajatica
TAATGAAAAGCGCAGGCTCTAACTACAACGCGTCGGGCAGCTTCGAGAACATTCTTTTCGGCTCGAGCGGCAAATGCACTGGCGGTAACTCCAGCAAGATCGCACATGCAAGGTATTAAAACATAATTATTTTGAAAAAAAAAATTACCCAGGACAGAACCCATCGATCAATATTACTCTCAATTCTTTGGGATCCAGAACTGTAAGCTACTTTGACTAAAAGTGAATAGCATTCAATATCCGCTGTTTATTAAATTTATTGAGTATTTTCATTTATTTTCTATCGTCAAAGATAATATTATTTTTAATAATATCAATTAAGTTCTACCTTGGGTATGGTTCACCACAATAATTGGTGAATTCCAATCCACGATCTCATGATTTTCTTTACTCGAGGTCCATTACTGGTCCTCCTACTTCCTCTTCTATTGTTTGCATTTTTTTTAATTTTAATTAAATTTAAACTGCAACATTTAAGCCACTAGTACCATTGCCAGTTTAGAAGATGAAAAAACAATGAATGCCACAAATAAAAATAAGAACCGAAGAAATGAAGAATTTTATTTCTAATAATACTTACATTTGTACCTGGAAAAATCATATTTTTAGGCAAGTTCATGCTGAAGTATGCGGTATTCTGCTGGGATCGCTGGAAGGCCTGCAAGGCGCTCTCGCAGTGTGTGGCTCTACGGGTGTGCAGCTTAGCCCAGAGGAAGCCTCCTGCAATTCCATTGAGGGAGAGGTAGCGCAGCGGATAAAGGATCTCAGCGATAACAGCAAAGTAAGTTAGATATTTATTTAATCAAAATACTACAACTTGTTATTAATTTATTTTCATCCTGTCTACCCTCGAATATTTATTACAACAAAATTTCACCTGACTACTACTGACTGATTTAACTAGCAAGCGCTGTAAGTAAGAATCGTTTAGATATTCACATAAAAATACGTAAGACACTTAAGGTAACTTAACACTCGTAAGGCTAATCGGAGACAGTTGTTGACGGTGACCATTCATGCGCCGAAGATTTTCGTAATGATGTTTTATGAATAAAACGTGGACGTGTTTATATTTTTTTTTATAATTTAAAAATAATCTCCTACGGCACAAATATCAAATTGTGTTCTAAATTTTTATGACGCCAGTCTCATTAAGAGATAATACCACTGTTTACTTGGAACAAATTATTCCATACAAGGTTAATTGGACTGTAATAATTATATTGACACAGAAGCCGGAGGCGGGGTCCGAGGAGGAGTGGGCGATGGGCGCCGCACACGACATCGCGCGACTGTGCGCGGAGGTCACGCTACGCTGGCGCGCTTTTCTGCACCACACGACCGACCGGCCACACGTGCACCACGCGTTAGCCGCCGCGCATCATGCTCTACGGTAAAACAATTCTATCAACGAGCAATAGTTTAAAAAAAAAACAATAAACACGACTGTCTCTCTCTAAAATAACTCATCAAAATTGATCAAGCCGTTTTGACTACAGTCTAGTAAAGTCAAGCCGCTAGCTAAGCTCCGCTGATGCCCACATCATAGCCCACGGAGCATGTCCCAACACTAGCAATAGCTCTTGGTCTCATGACTAAACTACACATACAACTAATTACTTTGTCTGTTGGCCCTTGTTGCATCTTAACGTAAATTAATTTGTGATTTTTTTTATACAAGAAGGTAGAAACGAGCAAGCGGTCGCAATGTACGCTTCATTCTCCTATCCATCCCCTTCTCCGTAAAATCCTCTTCACATTCCCATCCTTTCCTTATTAGAAAATGGTGGAAAAAGGAAGAGGACTAAAATTAGGCCTCCAGCACCTCACTCATCAAACGAAACGTAGTATTCTTCTATATTTCACGCCTGCCTTCTGTAAGGTCGTGGTATTTCAACGACCGTGCGGGCCATTCATGTAACAGATGTTGTCGTTGTGGACTCAACCACTGTTAAATTGTCATCATACATTGATTGCCGTTGATATGCCAATAACGAAAATAAAATATGCCCTACGGACGGATAATCGTTACGTCATAATTCCACGGAGATAAAAAAAATTGTTTCGTAACTCGTATTTTTTAATTCTTCTTGTAGCATCAAACGTTTCTCCGAGTGTTTTTTCGTGCTGGACAATCCGCGGCACTCACTGGCCGGCTGCTACGACAGCAACTACCAGTCGTACCAGAGCGTGGGCGAAGCGGCGCGCCGCTCGCGATACCTGGCATTACTGCCTCCTCTGCCCGTACATTGCATCGCGCTCGACGGGGACCCGCACATCATGCCTGTTATATTCGAGGACAGGTACCGTTACGCTTTTTTCTGATTAGGGGGCAAATGAATGATCATCGACGCCCGTGAACATCTACACCACCAGAAGAACTGCAGATGCGCAAACGCAACGGCCTTTAAGGAAAAAGTACGCTATCTTCTTGAAGGATCCTTCGTCGTAATTGCTTGGCAATACCGTTGCGGACAGATCTTTCCACAATATGGCTATGCGAGGCGGAAAGTTTCGCGAATGCCAACCGCATTCTACTACCGCGCGTTTTTCGAGAAATCAAGATTGTGTGGATGGTATTTGGTACTCTGTCCTTTTGAGAGATGCCAAGACTTAGAAGTAGGTATTGTTTAAAACTTGTTTCATTTAACTGATTGATTCCCGCTACAATTTTGGGTAACGTTTTCTGTCTGTACATAACAAATTAAAAAGGAATTAAAATCTTTCTTCAGGAATGTTTTTACAAAAACGTTGCAATACTGTAATTTTTGTAACCCTCATCACGCTTTAATCGATCTTTTTTTCTTAAATGGTGAATTCTTTTCACATTTTTTTTTTAATAAAATACTTTAATCAATTCACTTTTTACCAAATATTATTTAAACCTTAGTCAAGCGTTGGCAACATTATTTAATCATACATATTATTTTTAAAAGACATACATGATACAAAATTTCTGCATTTGATTTAAAGATTCTACACTTTAAGGTGCATAACCTTATTTTCTGAGTAATATTGATAATGTTTACCCTAAACAAATATCCACAACTTTATCAGTTTCCTCGTCGTTTTGATGATCGTGAACAACCTTCTCGATGGTACACAACATTAAAATGTATGTTTGTACACTTTTCCAGGTACCAAGATACTGCAGAATTTGCTAGACGACGCTCCTTTTTAAATTCTAGTGCGAATAAATCGGGTAGTGGTAAGTACTTTACCTAAAAGGGACACAATAATTATGATGAATACACTTTCATTTTGTGAGCCATTATATGTAAATTTCAGATCCGTTTCTTTGTTCGGAACCCTTAAGCGAAGACTGTGCCTGTAGTGTAAGCTCTATGATGGACTCAAGAAGGCCTTCCTCTGAAGCTTCCCGAGTTACATTAACTTTACCAAAAACAATGATGGATGTCCTCGAACCGCAATTCAGTGGATCTAAAACTAGCGCACCAAATATCGTGCAAGCTACTTTGACTTTGGCACCGCAAAAACCGTCTCACGGCTCTCCTAAAAGGACTCTTGTCAAACAAAATGTTATTGAAATGAATAAACCACATAACAAACAATTAGAACTAACTTGTCGAAATAGATATATTGTACAAAATAATCAAATAAGCGAAATCCAACTTCCACCGAATAATGTCTTTTCCTCTTGTCCTATTCAACAAGGACAACAATTATCCAGGTATTCCGCATCTACATTATTAGACATCAACGCTACGAAAAATAATGCAAGCACGTCGCGATCGGGAAAAGATAAATCTGATAGTAATGAAGAATTTAATCAAAAGCATGAAATGCCGAGCGGCGTAAGTACATTGCCAGCACGACACAGCAAATCGTTAGATCAATTGAGGGTGTCACAAATGACACCACTCAGTATACAAACATTATCTAAAAACGTACGAAATAGTTCCAATACATCAGTAAATTATCCAAAGCCATATCAGCCCCCTCAACAAGTGAAACCGACTACTCTACCACGAAGTGTAACAACGACTACGTATCCGACAAATACAACGACTCGATGTGGGTCTAAAGGAGACGACTATAGACGCAATATTACTGAGTTTAGAGAGAAATATAAGAATCCTGGTAATAACGAAGTATTCCATAATGTAGGATATAAGTATGACGGAAATGTTAAGTCTAACCCTAATCAAGTTTATGGTTACGCTTTCGGTAATCAGGGTAGTCTGCAAGCTAACAACGTTATTCGTAATCCTTTGGAGTTCCAAAGAGGTTATAGAGTTAATTTGCCCCGTCCTATGTTGCCTCCGCGAAATTCTTATCCACCGGTCAGTGGAAAAACTCAAGCAAATGATCATACTAATTTAGTATCTAATAAGCACGTACATAGATCTAACTCGACTCACGTATTTCATCAAAACTTAGATAGTCAACAACAACAGCAACAACAACACATTGACATTGAAATAGCTCGTAACCAATTGAGGCATGAACTAAATTATTACCTTCAAAAAGGGGACTGGAGTTATGACTTTAATACAGGCAGTCTTATTCAAAATTATCAAAAGAAGTCTAGTAAAAGCAGTGACGATAGCGGATTTGTAATGACTTTAGACAGAAGCAGTGATGGAACTTCTAAATCTACTTACTCTAAAACCCCACCATCCACTCCACATTCCACTATCCCATCGGTTAGACATAAAAAGAGTCGATCCAAAGAATCTAGATTAAACCACAGCGCTAAAGATAGCACTAAAATAAATTCAAGTCGTGATTCTCTAAGTAGCCACCACTCTATTAGGTCAAGGGATAGCAAATCTGATCGACACACATCGAAATCAGATCGCAGTACTCCGAAATCGGATAGAGCGACACCTCGATCTGGAAGAGTAACTCCTAGAACTGGTGGAATAACGCCAAGATCGGGTTTCGCAACACCAAAGTCAGGAAAAGTTACACCAAAATCTGGTACAAATACCCCAAAAAGCGGCAGGTCTAGTGGTAAAAACGAAAAGCGCTCAAAACATAAAGCCTCAGAAAAAATGACGCAGTTAATGTCAGAAGCGGCATCTTCTTCCAGTAATGAAAGTATACCTTTTGAACTGAGGAGATTAGAATCATCAGCCAGCGTTCCATACAGCCTTGATCATGGGGTGGAATTACGACATTGTAGGAGCGCTGCTTCAGTATTAGATGAACCAAATCTAAGCAATACCTTCGGTTCAGAATCTTTGCCAAATTTAGCTCCACCACCCGCTTTTGAATCTCCTCCGTTAGAAATCACAGACAAGGATTTCAAAATCTTACCCCCTAAAAGCTTTTTGAACAAAGAAGAGAAACGAAGTAGTAATTCCACGTCGAGTTTAAGCGAACAAAGTGGTTGGGTTTCTAGTGGCAGAAGTTCAGGTCCTTCTACACCTGATAATGGCAGTTGTCAATTGAATCAAAATTATGCACCTCCAAATAAATCGCCCGCTTCTAAAACATCTAACAAAATTTACGACGCTGTAGAGTGTCAAAATCAAGTAGGTGAAAAAGTTAGTGAATTTAAGAGGACAGTTTTAAATGGTGAACAACTTCGAGAACGGCTGCTTAAACTTGCAGTGAAAGCTGCGCAAAATTCAAACGAGAAGATAGAATGTTGCGATAAAGAAGTTTGCGAGGAATGCACTATTTGCAGCGATTCAATTTGCACGGATAGCCAATGTGAATACAACAAAATTATGCACAGTAACGGAATAGACACTGGTTGCAATTCCGACACTTGTACGGCCAGCTGTTTCCAACAATATTCTGAACCTAACAGGGGAAAAATAAACCAAAGACATAACTCTTTTAGTGGAATACAAAATAAAACATTTAGTACCGTTCCTATGGCGTCTACTGAAAGTAATGTAAAGAAATCTAAAACAATTAGTGATGATTTACATCCATATATACGGAAGGAAATTACACCTAAAGTACAACAAGTGCCTGCAAAGTCTAATACTTTGGACAAAACAAAATTAAAACATAGGATAGAATATACAGAAAAACTATTAGCAGCAGAAATACGTAGCTTGACAGTAGATCGCTCCTGCAAAAGTCACACCAAGAAAAGTGACCCGACGTCTACTGTTACTGGATCAAAATATCAAAATAAAGCTAAATCTGAAGTAGATTTAAGTCATTTTGGAACTGAAAATGAATATGAACATTTACCACCGCCTCAGCAATTTAGAGATGCTCCACCGCCCCCGGACGCGTTTAAGGTGCGTGTAAATTTAAAATATGCGATTTTTAACTTAAAAAATTAATGTTTTTAATTTTTTGCCTTTATGTCTTCAGGATCCGCCATTGAAATCGCCAATATTAAGTAGACAAAGTAGTAAATCTTCAACCCCTTCTAAAATACCGAGGAAACAGGCAACTCAACCGTCTACTCTGCAACTAGATAATCCCCTGTATCACGTATGCGAAGGTGAGCAAATTTATTGATATTTATAAGCGCTTTTTGCTTTTGCTTTTTAACTTTACTAACCAATACGCTGTTGATACACCAGGAATTATAGAAAGGCGAAAATTAAGGCCTCACCAATCAGTTAATTCAACAGCGCCAACATCAGCAGGCACGCTTAATAAAAGTCAAAGCACTGGAGAACTTGCTTCTAGAAATGAAAATGGTAATAACAAAGGTAATTTTTTCACAGCACACACAATTAACATACCTTCTTTCCAACCGCATGTATGATTTAAATAACTAATTCTGTTAACTTTATTCTTACCGAATATTTTTTTCCAGAGCAACGTGAAAGTAATCTAGTTAGTATATTTGGGCTAGCGGAGTCAGAACGTTTGTTCATCAAATGCAGGGAGGAATTTAGACAAAGTGTTAAATATCCCGGTGGTATATATTCAGATTTCCCACCCGTGGAAAATTCCCTACCTTACTTTCATATTAGCGATGAATATCGGATGTTTAATCCTGAGGGTAAGGAAAATAATGTTACTTTTTCATATTTCACTAATTTTGTAATGAAACTGCAATAATAGTATCTCAATTTTAGGCTTACATCTTATAATCTGCGTGCACGGATTGGACGGCAACGCCGCGGATTTACGTTTAGTAAAAACATATTTAGAGCTTGGTCTACCAGGTGCCAGGCTCGATTTTCTAATGTCTGAACGGAATCAAGGAGATACTTTCTCAGATTTTGATACCATGACTGACAGGTAAACCGAAGCATAGAAATGCGAGTATTGCTAGAAAATAATAAATGATACACACTCTTAATATTTTGTCATATTGCAGGCTTGTCCAAGAAATTGTAACCCACATTCAAAATTCTAGCGAACCAGCTAGAATAAGCTTCGTAGGTCATTCCTTAGGCACTATTATTATTAGATCTGCACTCGCTAGGCCACAAATGAAGCCTTACTTAGGAAAACTACACACGTTTCTCTCTTTGAGTGGACCACATCTAGGCACATTGTACAATTCCAGCGGCCTAGTCAATGCTGGTAAGATTTTTTTTTTATATGGAATAAGTTTTTTTTATATTATCTCTCTGTCTCGAGATCTCTCCATGCCCTCATCCTGGCCCCACTACCTACTACTTTTTTGGCCCCATAGGCCGACCGCCTAACAAGTCATAATAACTATCATGACCCGAAGGGCGGTCGGCTGTTTGCTTTGTTTTGTTACGGATCACATAATTTCTGATTAGATCTCGTGTCTATATTTCATTTATATATATATATATATTTTCATTTCATGCTGTAATTTATTTCATAATTTTAGGTATGTGGTTTATGCAAAAGTTGAAGAAGTCGGGCTCTCTCCTGCAATTGTCGCTGCGTGACGCGTCCGACCCTCGACGATCTTTCCTCTACCGACTCAGTGAGAGAAGTCAACTGCATCAGTTCAAACATATCCTCCTGTGCGGATCAGGACAGGACAGATATGTTCCTCTACATTCCGCACGACTAGAGCTTTGTAAAGCAGCCGCGAAAGATACCTCATTGTTGGGTCAAGCTTATAGAGAAATGGTAAGTGGATACTAAAAATTAAGTCTAATACAGTATTTAGCATATTTAATCGTAAGTATTGCTCTTTTGAATTGTACTAAGCCCTATTACAAGCTGCAGCTGCTTGTATAAAAATACTTACAGTAACCAAAGAAGACTTATAAAATTCTTCATAAGTAAAGATGAGCTTATTTTGGCTTTAGATTAATCCAATGGGCCTACGGTATGTTTAAATTACATACAACGAAGGTTAGGTTAAGTGCAAAATTCAACCTTAAATCAAATATTTCGTATAAATCAAAGAGCAGAACTAACCATCCACTGGTTTGATATCGTCGGCATTTAGCGTCCGCTATTAAAATTATTTCTAAAATTACCCGACTGTCTCAGGGGGTAATTTTTATCGCTTATTTGCATATGCGTCACATTGTGATCTCCTGTTATCGAAGCGCATTGACAAGTTTTCACCAATGAGGCGTAATTAAATTCGTATTACTCGTATACCCGGAATCATGACCTGCTCTGTTCCCCCTTCATGAGAGACACAAAAAGTTTTCGTTTCCCACATAGATCTATCATTTCAGACGTCATTCCCTCATTCATCATGTCACCTTTCATGCAATCCATTAATCTCTTCTTGATTCTCCCTACCGAAATATAATGAATGAAATCTAAATAAATATGATGAATGAAATCACAGTCAGTCGGGTTTTTTTGATTTTTAAATTAACTATTACTTATATAATTCGCGTCTATCTTTCAGGTACACAACATGGTGTCTCCACTCGCGTCCCGCGCGTCGACAGTGTCGGTGGTGCGTTACGATGTGCAGCACGCGCTGCCGAACACCGCCAGCGCGCTGGTCGGCCGCGCCGCGCACATAGCAGCCCTAGACTCGGACTTATTCATAGAAAAGTTCCTCTTAGTTTCCGCATTAAAATATTTTCGATAATTTTGCCATTTAATTTTAAACGTTTTCATCTGCATTTCTGTCTATTTTTAGAGGCAATAATTTCTTTTAATTAAACTTTTTTCAAAACAGACTACCTTCGAAGTTGAAATATATCGGTTATTATTTTGTATATGTCACCGGACAATTGTAAACTTCATCACTTTTAATCGAACTAGACATATTTTAAACTGTCAGGAATTTGATTTGCAAATGATTCGTCAGTTGACAATTTGATAACAGTTTATAATACAATATAAAGACGAAAATTACAATCGGTGATAAATGCCTTGATTTTTTTGACTGATATCGTTTAAAATGTCATTAGTAAAAAAATCACTGTTTTCTCTATTGTGAATGATAAATTTTATTGAAACTCTTTAACAATTAGGTGATTTTGGTTGGTTTTGAAGACTTCAAACAACACTTTTCGTTAAAACTTTTGACATGTATTAATAAAAAATATGATCTTCACAGTCAAATATAGTCGGATACATACATACATACATATTTATTCATTAAATAAAGCAACTTTTCTTAATATGTATATTGATATAACCTTATTTGCACTTAAAACGTTTGTTTACAATAATCAATCCTTTTTTGTAACTAGATTCATACCTTGCCTTTTTAATCATCTTCTGACTAATCGGTTTTTTGTCTTAATCCTCCGACAGGTTTATGCAATATTTGTGAAGAGTTTTGCGCAATACCAAAATTGCTTAAGTGTAAAAGAGCCTGTTACATAATTTCACTTAGGTTGTGATTTATATGATCAATTTTTATTGCACTGCAGAGGAATTCCAAAACATATGACGACTTGGCGCTTTTAATACTTTCCTTTTTATTAGTGGCCTAAAGTTTTTGACTTTCAGACTTTTTACATTGTTCAAGTCAATTTTTTTTATTTTTGTCGTTTAATTTTTTATTACTGGTGAATTTTATACTTTTAATTTTTTTACTTTTCTGTGTACTATAAGCCTAAAGACACAAACATAAGCCGACAGTTACGACAGGTGACAGGACATACGGTAAAGACTCCTGTGTCCTAAAATGTGTGATAACTTGCCTAAGATCTTACTAGTACGCGGAATGACAATGAGCTTTATCGAGTGGAATTATGATTCAGCATTTTCAAATAGAATTAAGACGGATCTTTACACCAAATAAGTAAGACTATAATTTAGCGAATGTAGGTACCGTAGATGTTACTTGTATTAATTATTATAATTGATTGTTGTGTCATGAATGGGATTGTATTGACTATTTATAGGCATTCCTTTTGTGTCTTTTCGTAATTAATTAATTCATTGACTTTAAGATCTTCGTTAATCTGTAAAATAGATGTAAATTAGATTTTAGGGTACTTTAAACGAATCCTAAATTCGATAACATCATTGAACACCAACTTTTACAAGCTTCGTCTATTAGTTGGGAAGAACCAAAGACAAAGATATATATTTCAAATATTCTTTTATTAAAAAGTTATAAAAAATTAAGAACCTGGAAGAAAATAAAATTTGCTTGCAGGTACTTTATTGTTTTGACGAAGTAATATAAAGTAGGCATTTTAATATTACATTTCACATTTATTTTCCCTCAGTTATTGTCTAAGGCTTGGAAGTGGATGTTATGGCCACAACCAAACATAAGGTTGGGCTTTTAGATAGAATGAGTATAAAATCGGAGTGGGGTAAAGACGCGCACTAAAAACGAGTACCCGTTATCGAAGACCATTTACATATGCCTAAATATTTAGACATGCAAGACACGAGAGAAACGTTTTTAGAACCATTCGAAACTGAAATCCGTATTCTTTAACTACCCATATGAGTGACAGAAGCGAGTTTTTATTTTGTTTATGTTAAATTTAAAGCTAAATTATTGCTGAGCTCAATATATTTAACATTATTTCAACAAAATAAGTATATGTATAATTTGTAGTGGAATGTAAAATAAAACGGTTAATTATTTTTAGTGGCGCTATATCAATTGTTAAAAAAGAGATTTCAAAATCTTACATTAAGTCATATACTAAAAATCGTTTAAAAATATCAATGAAAAAATAAGATCCTATCATACCATGTAACATCCTTTATAAAATCCACATATTTTATTTTCCTCACACAAAATTCCAGCCTGCACTAAATCACTAATCAGTTAAATAAAGTTTAAAAATGCTAACGCAAATTTAACTTTTTTCTACAACTCTAGTAATACATGAATTATTCTATATAACCTCTGACTTTTTTTTAAAATAGGATGATTAGCCTTAATCAGATATGAAACGTTAGAGATTAATGTTGTAAATTTTTATCGAATGTTAGACTGATCTTTAAAAATATACGATTATTAAGATATTAATAAGTTTCATAGATTACCTGTTTCTTTTTTTTTTGTAGTAATCATTGTTTTATATAAAATTAATAATTTTGAAATCTTGCTCTGTCCACTTTTGTCTATTAATCTGTAGGTAAAAATTTATACAGGGGCTTGAATATTCTAGGCTTACTTTAATCATATGTTGGAATAAATGGAATGTTTGATTTTTATTATTTGTTTTTATTAGTTACGTTTCTCGAATAATTTTCAAATCTATAGATTGAAAATGATGAAATATTTACAGTTTAAAGAATTGTACTTTTCCTATAAATGCACGCGGTATTTGTAAATTAATATAATGGTGCAAAATAAAACCCTATCGAAATACTTATTCACCGGAATGAAAGATAATATTATAGATAAATAAAAAACATTTGATTGGATTTTTATAAGATAATTTTTGATTAACTCAAAATTTATTTTACTTTTACTCATTTTGGAAATGCAAAAAAAAACTGAATCACTAAACATTGTACGGATTACTAGAGACTCGTCACTTAATTGATGACAAAACATACATATGTAAATAGGGAGACTAAATCTTATTTGTAAATTACATTCGTATGTTTAATGGCAATGTGTCGATGTTATACACTTATTATGATAAATAAATAAATGCCTGGAAACTGAATTTTTTATTCAACTCACCTTCTTATATACTTCGTCATTATTTCCAATAATTAATTTCCTATATTCTTAGTTTTATGTTGTAAATATAGAAACTTACAATAATAATTTACATATTTTATGATCAAGTATTAATACGTATACGTATTAATACGCATACGAGTAAAGGATCACAAATTAATGATTGCAGGAAGTGTTTTAGTAATCATCAACTTGGAATCTACTAGATTGGTGGAAATTTCAAAATAGGGAGAAGGTGTGTAAAGTTTTAAAAAGAGAAATCAATTTGAAATGCATTTGTTGAAATGACAGTTATGACTCTGCCCTCTTATTGCGCTCTTCACACGAACACAAATATTGACACATTTCCCTTGGCCACTTAACTTATCCCGACCGTGGCTAACTTAGATGATTTCGAGATATCTTAAAATGTTATTAATTATTTATATTTTTTCCAAATTTACATTTTTACACTATATATAATAAAATTCTACAGGCGAGACTTTATACCGAAGAAAACATTATCTATAACTTTAGTAATGATCACTAAAATTAGCTAATCACATATGGGACAAATATATTTTTTGTCGTACAAATTATTGTTTGTTTGCGTTGGTCACACAACGCAAACAAACAATAATTTGTACGACTTCTCTGAATTAAAGTATCAGTTATCATAATTAAATTACTTAATTATGATAAAAGGAAAGAGCAATTTAGCACTAAAAAATATTTATTTTTATTATCTTTTTTTAAATTTTTATTCGATTTCATACCATAAATCGATAAATGCAGAATATGACATGTCGTAGTTCGATTATCTGTATAAGAGGCCTGTTCCGTCAAAGAGAATGTAAGTAACATATACTTGTACATGGAGGTTAGAGAGAAGGAGAATGATCGCTACGTGCTAAAGCATTAGCCCGCCCATGGAGGTTAGAAAGAAGGAAAACGATCGCTACGTGCTAAAGCATTAGCCCGCCTGTCCCTGAAAATCCGTCGGTAAGTAGTATCTGTGAAGTTAGCT
>DWLR01003810.1:0-12967 GCA_018246295.1 Papilio alexanor hazarajatica
AAAATAAACTACGTATGTTTTTTATGGAATAAAAGAGGTTGTATAGTATATACCAAGATACGCCTTTTGATCGGACGGTTTTGTTCAAAGCGGTCAACATCTTCAGAATTCCAGGCCCTTGCTCCTACCGGAAAGGCCGTCGTAAAGGGTTTTGCGAGTTCAAGGTACTTACATCAACAACAAAAGGATGGAATTCTCTTTATACCGAACGCTGATTAAAGGGTTAACGAATTGAACTTGTATTGTACTGGTCCTTAGCTATTTTATAGCTTGGGTTATACAAGGGCTTGGTATTTACAGTGTTTACAAATTGTGAATTATATCATAGTATAAAACAACAAAATTTCATTTTGTTTTCTTTTTTTTTGTATCTTATAAGAGGTCAAATCAGAAATGTGCAATTGAAACAAGGCTTTTTTTTATATTGAATAAGATTTATGATTACGTGAGTTATTGTTAAAATTCTTGATGAATACAACAAAAGTCAACGAGGAAGACATTTATCTTTGGCGTTAGTTAATACGTATTTTATTAATGATTTCTCTTCTCGTCTATAGCCACTCTGTACTTAATTAAATATTCAATCAGTACAAATCTATGAGAGTGGAAGGTAAGCGGGCCGTGCAGCGGTGACAAGAAGGCAATTAACAATCAAATTCCGCACCCTCGTTCGCGCTCCGATTGGGCGCGGAGGGCCCGTGGTCCCAACGTGCAAATTTGAAATTGTGAGCCCTGCATAGGACGTAGGTAAATAGTGGTCGGTCTGTACCTGCGTGGGGTCGCGGGGGACGCTCGGGGAGACCGAATTATTCGTTAGGAGTCACTCGAGCGTTCATTCGTGAACGGGGTCGGTATACACGTACCGGCTATGTGCCGTCATAGTAAATATTTGCATACATATCAAATTCGAGTGTCTGGGGGTAAATACGAAAGGATTTTAAAGACAGTCTGTGTTTGATTTGCGTTTTTTGATGACTTAAGCGAATTATTTGTTAGCTGATAGTGCATTTAGGGTTGTGTAGAGATTATATTTCTGTAAATTGCGCGAGATATTTCGCACTCTCCCCAACTGCCCACCCTTGCGAAACTCGATACGCCAAGTCTCTTGGTAATTAACTACCGATTTCATTTCTTGATGTATTTTTAAAAGCGTCCGACGGCTTTTTAATGGTTATTTTATGGTGACGGATCGCTTATTAAGTTTTTATGGCGTCGCGAGCAAGAGCGCGTAGTGACAGATGGGTTGTAGTTTGACACCAGATTTGAGGGTGTCGCGACACGTCGGCCGGCATCGCGAGATAAATAGAAACAACTTGTGGCAAACTATTATTTTCCTTGTAATTTTTATAATTGTTTATTTCATATTATAAACCTTCGAATTTACTTTGAGTTTGATTTCAACACTATCAAATAAAAAGGCATAACAGCTATTTTCTGATACACAGACTTTCAAACTCGATCTACAGAAATTCGATGACCAATAAGCAAACAATTCAACCAGTGAGAGTGCCATGTCATGGCTATCAATGTCATGATATGCAGTAAATATGAACGCGTAATGAGAATATTTTGCATTGTATTGATTACATTCCGGATAGATTTTAACAAGCACATAGAGCCTCATCGGATACAGCATCAGAAACCTAAGGTTCGAATCTTCCATGTGAGTAATAATACTGTATGTTATTGGCGGAAGCTTGCAGAAACGTTATGGACTCGTGTGGTAAAAGCATTATCACAAATTATCAAATATCTATGCGTGCGGTATTACAACTTACAAAAAAAAAATTAACACTTTCCTTTTTACTTAAAATATTGGATACGAAATATATTTTGTTTCTTTTTCTAGTAAAAGGTGTATCACAGGCTTAGGTAATTTGTGGGATAATAATTGTCGAACTACTAAAAAGAACCTAACAAAACAGCAATTTCATTCAATATTCATATGATCTCTATGAAATGTTCATGAGTTTAATAATACAGTTCTCACTTAATATATTAATTTCCCAGTCCTGAGGGACGCGGGGAGAATTAAAACAGATGACGCGGCGGAACCGACACGGCTTTATAATTAAAAAGATAAGGAATATTTTCTTTGCGTCCAGTTATTAGGGAAAAACCCCTTCACGTCCGAGGCCCGGGCGTTTGGGACCGGTTAACCGGTTAAGGGGCCCCGGGGACTCCACGATCGGCGTTGCACTGCTGATTAAGTAAACTAAGATAATATTGGAGATGTACTAACGTCAAAAGTCAACAAGGGATGAAACGTTAAGTTGATTCGGTCGGTATTCTCAAGGGTTGTTGAAGGATTGTTATCTTCGATAGTTACTGTTTGAGATGATTGGATTGGCTCTCAGGACGAGTGCGCTATTGTTCGTTTATTGTTTGTGTTAAGAACGGGCTATCGGTCGACTGGCTCGCAAACTGCTTATTAAAAGTCCTACATATTTAACACTGTTAAATGACTAATTGAAAATATAGTCAATAAAAATCTGCTTCAAATCAGACAGATTTATATAGAATCTACGAGTTGTGATACTCGACAGCGGCAACTGTTGCATGGATGTTACGCTTCGAGAACATACCGCTATCACACTAGCAATAGATAGAGGTATTTATCCTTCTCTAATTCATCTGTTGAATTAAGCGCGCTTACAGTTACTAGGTTAGGCGATTTTTATCTTATAATTTTACCCTCTGTTTCGAATAATATATAAAATTGGATGGGAGCCAATAATTGAATATTTTGACTAATCGAAAAAAGTCTGATCTGTGAGTAGAGATTCGATTCTTTTTTGGACAATTTTTTGAAAATAGCTATAAGTGATGTATATTTTAAATTAACAAGTGCTAGCATGTTTTGGATTCAATTGTAAGCTTTTAAAAAAAAAAAACAGCTTGCATACGCCACGTGCTAGATATCGACGCAGCAAAAGTTATGTGGTCCAACATACATAATGACGTCCTCAAAACTCTTTGAACTATTATTGGCATCCAAGCTGTAGAACAAAGGGGCCTATTGGGGGCTAATGTAAATCAAATTGGTGAACTAAGGAAGGATGACATTAAGAGAATACTCGTATCACTCAAAAATTACTGGTGTTGCGGATCCATGGGTGACGGATCATATAATGTTAAGGGACCCGCTGCTCTTTTGCCCCTTTATTCTATAAGAAAAAATAATGCGCAGCTATGCACGGAGGTAAAAAAGTGAAGAAAGATGTACTAGCAGAATTCTCTAGCTCTTTTCAACCCTTAGGGTAGCTAGCGTGAGTGTTTTTCTTCTTCTATCAAGTTTATCACAACTTGTGTGTTGAACGGTCCACGCACGTGAATGGTTATAATTTGTTAAGATTTATAACGTGCATTAATTTCATCCTTTAACGCTGTGTTACAAATTAACTAAAACATTTCTTCGCAGAATTAAATATTGCAGAAAAAAGGGAATATTGGTAAAGTCGTAGCAGATGCACGGAGCAGGGACGCACTGTGGCTGTTTAGTATTCCGGCGGAGTGCGGCCCTGTATTGATTGCCGCCGCCCGCCGCGCCGGCTAGGGCGGACTTTTTCAAAACAATCGCACCGTGTAATGATTTTTTGAAGTAAACTTCTTTCTACTCTCACTTGGTATTTCTTAATAACTTCAGTAAAAGGTCTCGAGTTATTTAAACCGTTACTCTATATTCAATCATCTTAGATATTAATTATGTTGCTATTAGTTACGTACCTTCACCTATAGAAGACGAAAGAGTTCTGTATCCTATGAAACGAGTCTCGGGCTTACCTATCGTACACATATTCGACACAGGCGTATTACCATTTTTGGTACTTTATAACAAATAAGCGTTTATTTCAACATTTTATTATTTAAAAAAAGAACTGTTTGTGACTTTTGTATTGATAAATTTATCATGATTTTTTACACATCGCAAATGTAATTCTTGGTGTTAATCTGAGCTTCGCAACGAGGTATTAGAAGTGAAATGCTTCGACTTCGACAGATGCCCAGAGCTATGTGATAAAGATTTTTTTATCCCTAATTATATATATAATGTAAGAAGACGTAATTGGGTGCGAATTTATTTAAGTTATTGTAATACGACGTTAAATTTTAGTTCGGTCCGAGAGTAATCGTCATGAAGATCCTTTGCAAATCGCCTTCTAAGGATTGCCACGTACTCAGCCCTGCAATGTTATTGGGGACGATAGCGCCATTACAAATTCATATCTCGATCGAACTAAAACAAGCCGAGGTATGCGGTGAGATATCGGATGATTTGATTAGCACTCACCTGAGGCATCCTTAAAAGGTTTATATCTTGCGTCTTAGATTCTATCAATCTTCTAAAGACGGTTATAACGCTATTTAGTAGAAAGAGTATTTGTTAAAACATAATGAGATTTCTAGATATGAACACGTATGTCACACCATTAAATCTGAAATATACGAAGGGGGTGAGCCTACAGCATCCGAATATCTGTAGACATCTTAGCTTGACTTTTCTTTATAACTCGCAGCTTTATTTTTTAAACGATGAATAAATACATTAAGGTATAACGAAAACGAGACCTATTTTTATTAAATGCGATAACAGAACCTTAATTACGTTGTTGTATATGAGCGTAGCCTGTTGACTATCTCTCGTCATAAATTATGATTATTTCCAGGATATTTTTTAAGAAGAGGTTAAAGTTCTTCTTTTCTCATAAAGAAGATTTTATTGTCGTGAATTGTTGAAGATAAGTTATTAATAAAGTATATATAGTAAGATCATAAAACATCGTTCACGTAGACGTACGAAGATCAGATATAGAGTAGCAAGGGGTTGCGTTGACCCTCCTCAAGATGTAAAGGTTATCTGACGAACGAAGTAGTGTGCTGTAAATGTACCTACTTAACATCGGATATACCGGGCCACGTATCTTAGCGTCATAACACATATAAAGTCAAACAAATGATTACATTGGTCACACATTGAAAATTGAACATTTGACAAATTATTGATAAAAATTCAATTTATTATTGTAAAATTCTAGTACAGTAAAAATGAACCAAGACATTTATAGCAATTCTTCGCGGTTTTAGGCGATACAATAAAAAACTAGTCTCAAAGCGCGGCACATTTAGAGCAACTATTATCCTAAGAAGAATAAGTTAGAAGAATAATAAAAATAAAAAATGCCACTATTCGGTATAAATGTTTATATATCAGTCAGCCTTGTTACATTGTAATCTTAAATTCGCTGCAAAACAAAAATGTGCACAATATCCTTTAGTTCGTGTTGCTAATAAGTTTGCCTCCTTCTCTTTTAGAGGCCACAATAATCGTGCCCATTTGGGAAGAAAAAACTTTATTTAGATACATATATTATAATTCTTAAAGGTGTGAGAACAATGCTATTTAGTGCGGCGCTCTTTTGTTGTTGCTGGTATCAATAGCCGGTCGGTTTTATTCCGCTTTTTCGGCCCCTTATTAAAGGCCCCCAATACAAAAATATTGAAACACAGACGGCCGTAGTGCCGGTGGGCGTCGCCGGCCATATTTATTATTTTTGTCACCATTGTACTCGCGGCTTATAGCACGTATTTAGATGAAATTGGGGATAAGGCCGGCTAATCTCGTCCTACGCTCCTATTGTGGTGATGTACGTATCGATCCATTCGGGATTAATGAATGGTACAACACTAGATTTGGAAGTGATTGCGAGTAATATAAAACGGAAATTCTGAACATTTTGTTTTAAGGGAAAATTGTGCCTTCTTATGAATTCTTTTCCCTGCGAGGTATTTTTCTTACAGTAGCTGCATTGCAGGAAAATAGGAACATGAGTGTTGTACTGCTGTTGTAAAAAAAGTAAAAAAAAAATTAAAATAATATTAGAGCATAGTTCAAAAATTTTCATTAAAAATTTAAACCCTTTATTTTTATTTTTTATAAATTGATCAGAAAGGCATTATAGTAGTTTACATATTTATTGATTTACCTAATTCTGAAAAGTTGTAAGATCTTATGACAAGAACATGAAGATTTATTTTAGATATTAGCAATATATCTGTCTCGAACATTATCGAACAACGCGGCATTAATTCTAGGTAACTTATAATAACCAATTATTTTTCTTTTTGCGCAAAATAGTTGCGCAAATTTGAAAACGTTACGTCATCAAAAGAAAGCGGAAAAATAAAAAATACGAGGACAAAAAGGGAGTTTGTCTAAATACCTCGTTTCAACCCCACTCACGCCTAATCTCCAAACAAAGCGATGGCGGGACATTTTGGCGCTGGAATAATGAAGAGCACGTGCCTTGCGGGACCCCCAGCCCCTGCCTAGCTCGCCGGTTCCAACGGACACGTGGCGATCGCTATCAGCCGTGGCCCAAAACAAAACTACTACCGTCTCTCGCAATCGTAAAAAAAATTAAGCGTAATTGTTTTTGTGTGGGAAAATAAGGCGTCGAATTTGCAATGATATCTAAAATATAAATCTCAAATGAATCTCATGTTCGCCATTACTTTGATTTCCATTAACAAATGATCCATATGTGTTTCGTGGCTTTTTATGGTATAGGTAGCAAGCGAACTATCCTCTCACTTGATAGACCGTCGAATAGCCTTCTTTATAGAGAATAACTATTCGTAATATCAATTTTATTAAAAAAAAATATCTATGTATCTACATACTCGCATTTGATACATAGTCATCATGAATCCTCATTTTATACACAGTAGGCTTGTTAAGTTAATAATTTAACAATGTTGCTTACTTTAGTCTAAGGTGTCTTTTACCAATACTTTCGCGACATATCGTTTTAGTATTATATTTTAATAGTTTTATTTTTATTTTATACTTATTAATATATACACAAGATTTATATCATCATCAAATAAAACATAATGCAAGATACAATCAAGTGAGATCATATCAAGAGTAATAAATTATTTGATAGAGTTGTTTCACTAAGTTAATTTATTATCAAATTAAGCTGTTAAAATGCAGAAACGTATAATGAATTAAACATTAAACTGCTGACTCTACTAATAGTTTTTATTAGTAATGATGCGTATATTATAATAAGTTAATATATTCAACAGTGGTAGAGTCCACAACATCAACATCTGTTGCACGAATGGCCCGCTCGACTGGAGAAATACCAACACATTGCAGAAGACAGGCGTGAAGTAGAAGTATTCTGCGTTTCGTCTGAGGAGCGAGGTGCCAAAATTTTAGTCCTCTTCCCTTTCCTTTCCTTTTCTAATAAGGAAAGGGTGGAAAGGGAAATAGGATTTGACGGGGAAGAGGATGGATAGGAGAAGAAAATGTCCTTTTTTCTGTCTATCTTCTACTCTGTCTATTAAAGGTAGGCAACGCATCTGCATCTCGTATGTGTTTGTTGCAGATGGCTATGGGTAGTGATCATTTAGGTGACCGCTTGCTCGTTTGCCAACTACTGGTAAAAAAGGTAGTGGAAAATAACGTGACTGTCTATGGCAGAAGTATCTAGAAACTTATAATCTGTAGCAACTTGTCGAAGTTGCGGTTCAGTCTACTGAATAACTCAAGATGCTGTTGAATCCAAATTAATTGCTAAGTTTAACAAAAAACCATAATTGAAGTACTAACTAGTAACTAACTACCAGGAAAACATAGTCAATGACGATTTGTTTGCTTTTAATTAATATCAGTAACTTTGAGAGCTAACAACGAAATATGTGAACATATTTTTTTTAATTTACGCGTTTATTACTTTAAAGTATACAATGCCTATCTTTTTAAATTTGGCCGTGGATTCATCAACGGGTTAACCTAAATGCTAAAGGTTTAATTTCTCATTCTTCCCTGGAAGCAGGTCAAGTTATTTGCAAGTTCGAAATCCTAAAGGTGCTCAGAATAAAGCAAGTTGTACTTAAAGAAATTCTGTCGTCCATATTATAAGTAGCATTGCAGCATACATGTTCTAGTATAAGAACAAAACAAACCACCGCAAATAAAAACCAAAGGCGTCGTCACCCGACTCCAATGCATGCAACGTGCGTTCAAAGCACATGCAATAAAATAATAATTATAAACATGTGACTTATTAGCCATACATGTAACATATTCATAAAATCCACAAGATCGCAAGAACAATAACTGACTTAAACAAATTTAAATTATAAGTTTCTGAGAATAGAGATAGGATTACTTTGGCAAAGAGAGTAAAGTTATGATTTTAATAAATGCGACGTAAAAAGCAAAAGCAAAATAACAAAAGATTGAACAATAGCACAGTCGTATCATTTGTTAAGCGTCCCTTTTGACGACGATCATTGTAATATGACTGATGGGGGGGAGTGGCTGGGGAACTGACTGCAACAAAACTCCCTAAATACGTAAACCTCAACCATTTAATGTTTATGTGATTGCTATAAAATATGCCACTGAGTTTAATTTTAGTTTCAAATCATTAATTACTTAAATGTATATATTTACAAGTGTTGGCCTTTTGAAAATATGCAAGGGTTTCCTTCATGTTTTCTAATTTAAAACGAGTCGTCCGATGCATCATTAATCTCAACGTTAAAATGTCATATCTGTATGGAGATTTGTAGTTTACAATTGTTACTGCGAAATAAGGCTCAATCATTTTATACATAAGTATAAAAGTATGCCATTTTTTTCTTTTAACCTGCGTGAAAGTTGACATGGTTAAGAAGGGTGTGACGACTGAAATTACGGATGACATATCGATGTCGAAGACGAAAACCTGTTTGCCAACCCCACACGTAAAAAGAGCATGAAGATGATGATTTTTTTTTCTCTTTATGTTGGAGTATGAATTTTTTTACAAAAGAAGTTAGGCAAAGGAGCAAGCTGTCGCCGCTGTCTAGTAGCGGTCAGTGTCAACAATGGTTCTTGTGACCCTCCTAATGGTCTTCGTGACTCGATGCCACTATATCAAGCTGCATGCCCATTCTTTCTACAGCTTCTACAGCTAACAGCTGCAGCTACAGTGAGTTCGACTGCGTCCTAATATTTGTAGTCAATTAATTACTGAATACACACAAGAAGTTTGTATTCTTCTCCACTTATTTATTATGTATGCTAATTGTTCACTTTGCTAGTATAATCATTGCTCGAGGTATTTCACAGCATAAAACGAGGACATGAAACAATGTCATAAAACAATTCGTTAGATCGTCGAAATAATTTATAAAAGTAGGGCAACACCACCGTCACACGACAACCCCATTCATAAAGATTTTTTTACACACCCTTTGACATACAATCTTAGTGTTTTCTTTTTCGCAATCTAAATTACACCTTATTCAATGAAGTTAGAATAGAATGTATAATAAGAGTTCGGAGAGAATAAGACGCGATTTGTTCGTATGCCATGTCATTTGACTAACGACACCTTAATGTGAAGTATTTAGTCAGAAGCGGAATGGTTTTATTGTGAGCGAGCAATGTATCGAAAAGTTTTAATTTCGGTTTATGAGTCGTGAGTAATGCTCCCTTTTAGCGCAGTTACCCTACGTCATGTTTGCAGAATGATTTATTTACACAAGTCAGTATTTGCTAAATGGACCCAATACTAACAACTTCTCAACAGACTAAGTAACATAAGCCATTGTTTGATTAGTTTCCAAGAGTTGTTGTGGAAGTTTGGTGGTCGTTTTTATTTTATTTTAGTGGAATATGTTCTGCTATATCATGACTGAACATACGTACAATTTCTATTTGTCATATCATCGTTCAGAATTTGGACCACGAAACATGTCGCAGGTCATTGATTTCTAATCCAACATTCGACTATTATCAGCTTTTAGGACTCTAGAAGCTTCGCTAACAGCAATCAGGAGCACCTCTGGCCGGTTTGTTTCTTTTCCCATAAAAAAGTGTGACCGATTGTTCAATCTGCTGCTTTCTCCAATCGCTGTCAGCGTTATGGTTACAAATTACGTTAACAATATAAAATTATGGATACCTAGTTACAATTAGAAACACTTGAATTTGTTCTAAGAAATTTACATTTTAAAAAAATTGTGCATTGAAGCTTAGAAGTCAATTAAAATTTTCAAATTAATATAGGATCGTAATGCTTTTATTACATCATGTCGTTGTTAAATAACAGTTGAGAAACACTACATAACAAATGGTAGGAACATATTGATCTAATTCCTATACAGAATTTACTCTAACTCAAGCAATGCATTCCCAAATGAGCATTAGTGGAGGCAATAAACCCGACACCCTAGTCCAGGAAAGATTAAGCGTTCTAATACCATAAAGAACGTGAGTGTGTCAGCTCTGTACAGGGCACGACGGGGAGTCTTTGTAGCGTTTTATTGACGTCCACAGACTCCCCGAGGTGACCATTGTTGCTAGCGCCGGTGCCGATTATTGGGACCTTTACCCTAACACCACCATCGGAAATGATATGCCGTATTTGTTAATTTCTTCTCAGGGGTCCCTTATTTGTTATTAATATTTTCTTCGGTATAGCAAGACCTGACCAATAAATGTTTGTACCGAGTTTTTATGAATGCCAATAGATATGTCATAAAATCGAAGATATGAATTGAATTCGTTATTTATTTTTTTAACATAAAATAACTCAAGCCTGAAAATATATATATATATAGGGCAATATTTGTTTTGTCTTTGGCAAATGACTGCAAATATATGCAACTGTTTGACTGCGATTAATGGTGTCTTACAATAAATTATTTAATTATCAGTAAATTTATAAATGTTATTCGTAAATTAAAATTCGGAAGTGTCTATCTATCACGCGCAATGAAGTCTATTGCCTAACACCAATTAATCGTAAACCTTTTGAAACAGTTTCTTGATATTTTGATCAAAGATACGACTATTATAATATTTTATTTTTTATAGGTGCCAGTACTTCAAAATCCCCGTCTAAATGGAGACAGATGTTCCATAGAATTGGTTTATGATTCCGCATGAACAACAATTCACAGGTTCGATAGTTCCTAAGTGCATAAAAGTAGCCTCAGGGCATCGCATTGTTACTGCGTAGTCCTTGCAGCCATTCCGTGCAAGTTTTTAAGTCAACCCTCCATTTACGACAGAATACAAACCACTTGCTTGAAGTAGTGACTATCAAAGGACTTTTGAAATTGTTATTATACAATTTAAGTAGTCTATGGGGTTTTGTTGAAAAGTGTTTCCCATGGCAAACTAATGTATCAAACAAACATTTCTATGTTCTAAATTTAGACGGGCCTTGTGCTCTTAACATTTTTCCTTTTTTAGCCACGCTAAGTGATCTAAAAAGCAGAGCTAGAACTATGCTTAGAACTACTTGAAAAATATAATGAATATTTGAACATGTATTTGGTAATAAAACTATATATTCATAAAATATAAATTAAAACTAAACGAGACGTCTAATGTAAAATGTTTGTTTATCAAATCAATGTTTGCTTTTGATTCATATAGTTATTTTAAAATTAGATAGAGGCTGACAGATAATTTCATACCGTTCTTAACAAGCAGAGTGGCGCAGTGGAAGCGTGCTGGGCCCATAACCCAGAGGTCCGTGGATCGAAACCACGCTCTGCTATAGACCTTTTTTTGTTAATTTTTATATCTCAGTATTTTACCAAAAGAATTTTTTTCTTTATTAAATGACTCAAAACTTATTTTTGTATCTTTGTTTGTTTTTTTTTTATTAAAAAAAAAAGAACTTTTGATTTTGAAAACTTTTGAAGACATTAAGCGTATTTATGAACAAAAAAGCAGTTCATATATTTGTCTAATTTTTGTAAGAGGAAAATAAAGATTTTATGACATAAAATTGAATGAAATTACTAAATGAAATTATTAAGGTAGCAGTGGCAATGTATTTTCGCCAAGAACCATTTAGTAAATATTCCAGTGAGATGCTTGTCGGTTACAGTTATTACGTGTTTCATAACGGTAATAATTATGTCAATTTGTACGTGAAATTCTTAAATGATTACAGTTATAAAGTTACTTTTGTATAAAGCAGTCGATGACCACTCCATCATGGAGTACATCTTAGCTGCACATGGGGCAGCCGAACCCCCAGCAAGTTGCGCCTCAAGGCTATCATTACCATAACAAGACCCCCATTACGCACCTATAGCGAAGCCAACGTATTACCAAACTTTTTACGACCATCAAAACTTATAACGTAACGAAGCTATATTATCTAGAAGGTTGAAAATCAAATGGCAAGTTGTAAATGAAGCGCATTATAAATTTGTTTTTCACCATGTCGCAGTTAAAACTAGAAATTTGACAGTCGAACGCATCGTTTGTCAATCGGCATCGGTTATGCACGCTGAGTGGCCAGCCCGCGGCTAATTTGGGGTCTCCTCGGTAGGTATTTTTCGTAGCTAACTAGATAACAAGTGGTTTTAAATTGGAATTTACATAATAATGTGTCGGAGAGGGTAGTATAATGAAGTTGCGAGGGTGTGAGCGACGCGGCGTTGACTTGCCGCACTTGTGAAAGCTGCGAGGCGCGAACACATTACAATGTAGGCAGTATGTGCTTAGGTGCACTTCTATATGCACTTTAGTTGGCATATGTCTAACATGGATCGTGATCTTCAAAAGCCTGCGTGTGAGTGAAAGTGATCCTGCCGTCTTTACTGCTGATGAATTACATATCGAATAACCTGACCTGATAATTTACCACTGAGTAAAATATCATATAACCCATACCGTTGCATTAAAATGTCAGGATCACTTAAACAACAAAAAACAAACAACAATAAGAAACTTTTTTGTTTTATTATAATGAGAAGTACTCTATAAGTCTTAGTTGTTAAGGTGTTTAACTTACAAACATCATAGTTCCGACATACGCCTATCAGCCTTTCAGCTTATATTTGTAGGTCGGGGAAATGTCTATCCTATTCGTGTTCTCTCTATAAGATATATCTCTATAAGAGCTTGATAATTTTATTCATAAAAGTAAATATATAT
>DWLR01003811.1:0-12967 GCA_018246295.1 Papilio alexanor hazarajatica
ATATATATATATATATATATATATTAATTCCCAACGTTTCGCTTTATAGTACTCATGGTCATGGGGGAACTGATGTGTAAACACGCCAGCACACATCTAGCAAGTAACGGCAACCTTTTCATTTCATCTAGCAAGTACTTGTGATGTCACTTTTACTAACTAGTGTTTTGCCTTAGCACTTCACATAAATTTCCAGTCTTACAGAAAGAGATACACGAGCAGGATACCAACGAATTAGCATCCTAATCTTAAAAATAAATGGAATTCATCTTTTTATATGGTCTTTTTATAGATACATTGGTGGTCGGGTCTCCTAATCTTGCTTTTCTTATTGAGATTATATCATGGAAAAATAACAACAAAGTGTTTATAGTCTTTGTTTCGACGGTCCCTCTATGGAAGATTCGAGCGTGATATTTCTTTTTCGACCTTCATTGAGTTATATATGTCATTTTTTTAAAGGACAATAATATTAATACACACATAACCCACATGTAATTGCAAAATCTTGGCAAGGGCGAATGTTGCGCGGCGTATTTGGCTCAGTACACGCGGACAGTGCCATAAGTTTTGGCAATGGCTGGCGCATAACTCATGGGTTAGCATGATATCTCACGTTAGCTTGGAACGGCACTACAATACGAATCTCGTGTTCCTAACGACGATAATTTATTTGTTGATGTTTGTTATTACTGAAGATGAGTTTTAGTTTTATAACAATATATAATATTATAAGAATACTTCGAAACTATTCAGTTTAGTGATTCTATGTACGTTGTTATAAAATCCTAAATATTTAAATTTTTCTTCAACATCAAATCGTTATAAAATTAAATAAACACAATCATAAATACATGTTTTGGTAATAATTTTGTCTTATTTGCCTGTAACAAGCCTTGTGTAAATTGATTGATGAGCCCATTACCGAAGAAAATACTTAAATTTAATTATTACTTATTAAATAGATACTTGAATTTCTCCTTATTATGCCGTCAAATAAATAGAAAAAAATATCATATTTTTATCGATACATTTTAAACATCTCACATCTATCATCAAACAAATATCACTTTCGTTCGAAATGTATCCGTAAAATTTGTTGAAAGGTTAAAGTTAATTGTGTTAAACGGCAATAAACGTTCAGGTCGCTGATATTGTTCCTTAAGCGTTCATCCCTCGAACCTTTTCGATGATTTCCCCAGCGGCGTTAGCCTATCTCACGTATGTACAAGTTTCATTTTAGATTGAAAGTTGATAAATAAAATTTAACTTTAAACAAAATTTAATAGTTCATACTTAAAATTAAATTCCAGCAAAAGTATGTTCATGAATGAATTAACTCGTTTTTGTTTTATTCATATTGTAGGTTTATTTATCTCGTGTAATAACTTTTTATAAATATCTCGTTTAAAATGTAAGCTATTGCTAATTTTGAATATCGGACTACCATTATAAAATCGTTACATATAATTTGGATACCTAAAACCAAAATATTTCCTTAGAAACGTAATACTCTTCTTTTATCGAGCAGCCCCTATTTTTTCCAATGAAAATTAATGAGTCGTCTAAAACTATAGCCAAAACTACCTTAAGGTCACCATAAAAGAAAGGCGAAAATATCATTTCAGAATTCTATGTCATTTTTGTGTAGAACTAAGATCTCTGCAGCCAAATTTCCAATCGCCACATTGGTAACGATGCCAATCGAATATGATATTAATTAATAAAACAATCACTTTTTTTTTGATTTACACTTTTTTTTATTTGTATATTTTTATGACACCAAGGTCCTATCGTATTATTAGGTAGATCGAAGTCAAAGCTTCAAGCTTCGTGTTGAAAACGGCACGTTGTTGTATTTTAAGAGTGCAGAGAGTGTTACCTAATGATTATCAGATGTAAAAGAAATTGGCCGTCGCCAAAAATGTAACATTTCGTACTTTTTAAATAACAGTGGGTTATGTTTGATTATTCTATCTGAAAGTACAGTGATATGAGATGAAATAATACACTGATATTTTCACAGGCTTTGTTAAAATATCAGTGTATTATTATTGGTCCTGCTGGCGCGTCGCCAATGTTATCCCCCCCCCCTCCAGCGACATGGCTGGACATTGAAAGAACGGCAGTTTCTTTTTAAAAATCATATTAATTGTAAAATATTTCGAATGTTTAGAAAAAACGACCCGTGCAAGGTTTCATAGTAATAATTTGTGATTTCATCACATCTGTTCAAATTTTACTGTTTGTATTGATGCAAATTATACAATGTCCCAAACTTTGGTATGCAGTTTCACATAAGTCTCCGAACATATAACTGATTTCTGCGTTAGAAATTAATTCAGGTGGTCGTTTTCATTTATGTTTTCAGTCTACCGGCTGTCATATTTATGTCTCACTCTGATCCTATATGCAGCCGTCCACATACACACACTACTTTCCTATTTCTCCTCTAAACATTGGTCAATTACATCCCGTTATAGTATATTTAAATTTTAATTAATTTATTATTAATTTCACACCCAACAATTTTTTAAATGAGTAAACCAAGGGAAGTATTTAACGAGTGAAAATTACCCTAAGCCCATACCCTCATCAAAAACCCGATGGTTGGCGCGGCGCGGCCGTCGGCCGCTACAATACTCTACCGCAATACGACATTCGCTAAAATTACTGCAATTTGTTTCATGTGTAGAATTCATTTTATCCGGCAAAATATACCTTTAGACAGAATTGTATTATTTCACATTCACATCGCCCTAGAATCCCAGACATCATCAAAATCACACTGAATTATACCTAGTATTCTAAGGCTATGCATGCCACCGAATGATTTTGGACTACTCAGTTTATAATCGAAATAAACATTAATATGTTTAGTTCGATTATAAACTATCAAGAAATTGCAAATTGAACCTGAATCGTTCAGATCACTATTTATTGACAGTTTACAATATGCCTAGACTGATTGTAAAATAACGAAATTTGCAATAGGCGAGATGCACCCATATCAAGATTTTAACTTCTAAATAAACTAAAATCTACTTCAATATATCAAATCATTTTCCCCTCACACAATGGTAAGAATACTATATACTCGTAGTCTCTCAAAGCTTATATCTAGAAAGACACTGTTTAACGAAATATAATATTCATACAGTATAAGCCTTTGGAGGCTTTGTACAGTGCACTTAATTAAACGCTATACAAGTAAGCGCTGGCTGTGAAGCAGTAGGGCTTTGTCTTGCGGCCTCTAATAGCGGCACGCACCCAAGCGCTTTGGTTTAATAAGGCAAGCCTCACTATTTTAGACTTGCTTTAATGAACACTGAGCTTAAGTAGTCCTCTAGGCGATGTCCTCATTGAAATGAGACAGTGAAAAGCAGTCATTTTCCTTTTGGTCACGCCAATTGAAATAAATAATTATTAAAACAAAAAAGAAGCATGATTTTGACTAGGCAAGTTCTCGTGGACTTTTCTCTCCTCACAAATATACAGATAGATATGAATTTATGTGATTTCTACACAAAATCCAACAACATAATTTACTAAAATAACTTTTTCTATTACTCCACACTGAAAAAAGTTGAAATGTCGTAGATTTCAGAAAGTTTCAGGACAATCGACAAAGTCACAAGGACTTGTTAAAAACTACGTGAACTGCACTCGCTTCTTAAAAGAATGTTACTTCAATATTTGACTTATTCACTTCATTTAGTTCTATTAGCAGTATAAGTTACATTCAATCTCAATCCGTTATAATTATTAATTTACTATTCTTTACGTTCATTGGATTAATATGTAAATAAAACAAAAAATGAAGTACCGTACATCAAACTATTTTATGTTAAGTTGTTTTATATTTTAACGCCAAGACGTAAACATTTCTTAATATATTGTCGACTCAAAAAAGTTTTTACTACAAGGTCCTAAAAACATATAACATAACGAGATATCTCATGTCATATTTAAGTCTTAAAAAGATCTACAAAAAGTAAATAGTGATACTATTGTTATAATATATAAAACGCGCGGTTAAATATATTTCTACGAAAAAAGTAGTGTCAACTTTATAAAGCGCTTCAACTAAGAACATTACAGTATACTTCCAAATCTCTTAAGCAAACTTCAGTGTTCCGCTACAATTGGTTCAACTTAATTTAGGGCTTTGTAAAATTTTTTGGTACTAAACTGTTTTTTTTTTTGTTTTATTCTGCTTGGTGTAAGCCGCACCAAGTGGACCCATTGTAAGCGAGTCTGATTGTTTAGCTCTCGTTTACCACAAAAACAAGTTTATGTATATTTTACGATTTCGGACCCAAAATAGTCTACTAAAGTTAGAACAATAAACAAAAAGGTTGATTTTAACATTGTTGTAGGTTAGATATGTAATAACACTGCCGGTATTCTGCAATATTAAGCTAATTGACGTTTTATGTGGTTATATATATTAACAATATTAGAACTTATTAAGGTTAACTTTGACGTGAACATAAACTTTAAATGAAGATTATCCATAATCGATGATTAAGATAAACTAATTAAAATAACGGCTTAACTCACGTGTTTTCGGTGTATGTACTGACTAGTTTCAGACCCGTCACTTCACACACACTCGCCCTGATGAAGGACCCCCGACGGGTCTGTAACTAGTCGGTACATACGCCGAAAACACGTCAGTTAAGCCGTTATTTTAATTAGTTTATTAAAAAATGTCTCACGAAAGTTTTAATAATTTGATGATTAAGATGGTGTATAAATGTGATGAAGGAAAGAAGAAAAGATGGGAACTATAATTTTTTTTTTATTGTGAGATTGCTTTTTACTTTTGCTATGACTATAACAATAGTATGTATGCTATTCAATATGTCTATTAAAGTATAATAATATTCACATAGTCGTTACTCATCAAACACAGATGAAATACCCAGATATCGCGTACGTAGATTAGAGATATGAAACCGCATATTGCTCTATATTGTATTAATAAATTTCACACATTTCTCTCGCTCCAATTTTCGATTAATGGTTGTGGTCAAAGTGGAATCCAATTCTATGATGCGGTGAATTATTTTGAAAAATGCTTTCGATTGATAATATTTATTTTGATTTTATCATAATTATGCACAATTATGTCATTGATTTTAAGAAGCTGATTTTAAGTTGAAGACAATTGAATAATATTGCACACAAATTAACAATTCTGCTCAAGAATCCTTCTCTAAATCTCATTGGTTTATTAGGTATTTTAATGGTTTATGCTGTCGCTTTGAAAAACGTCAGTCTTTAAATAATCTCTCAAGTTATGTCAAATAAGCTATAGTAAGAAAATGTCAATAGAACTGCGCTTATTCATTTTGAAAATACAATAGTGAATGCAATGAAAAGAAGAAAATATTATGTTACATAATGTCAATGAAAATTCGTAAAAGAAATAAAACGAGCCGTTGGTTGCTATATATTTCTGGAAGTTTTCATTTACATTATTTACGTTAGAGCAACCGTAACGAAGGTTTACACGTAAATATTTCTCGTTTTATGTCGCTTTTGCGAGCACACTGTGTTTTGTTTGACTTCATTTATTCCGCAAAAATATATTTATTTCGCCGTATTGTATTCATCAAGATTCAAGATTCCTAAAGCAAACTCTGTTACACGGGCGTAAAAGAATATCATGAAATTTCAAACAGGTACTATTATCATGGATAATAAAATTGCATTTAAACGAAATGTTTGAATCCCTAATGCTTAACTATCGAGACATACTCGTACATATATTCTATGTGTCTTATAAAAAGCAATACATTTCCTGTGGTCAATTTATAGCCTTTCAAATATTATTTTAATAGAAACTAACATAGTCTAAATGATGAGGAAAAAATAGCATCATTTGAACATCCCTTCTTATTAAAATATGTTATAAAGCAGTACAATAAACATTTCATTCGCAAAATATATGAACACATATTACGAGAACTTTCTGTATCAACGTATCCAATCATTATGTAATGCAACTCTTAGTCAACTCGCAAACGTCCCCTTTGTGGGGCTTAAGCTCGCCAGATGAATCGTAAATTAGAAGAAAACTCACCAGAATCAAACGTAGAATAGAATTGAAATATGGCGTAGCCATTACGCGGCAGTACGTGCCTGAAGATAAGCATTTATTGTTTTGCGTAGAAGATATTGCTTAAAGCGCTATAGTTTTAAATAATTCTTAGCTTATTTAATTATACTAATATATTTTTCAAAGATTCCAGCAAAGAACAGAAGCGTGTGTTCGAAATTTGTTCATAATAATATCCAGATAACAGTCTTATGTTTTGCAGTGCATTTCCTTAACTAATAGACTAATGAGGTTAAAAAGTATTTCTTAATCAACAATCAATATGATTGCAAATACCAGAAACAATGCAAAGTCGAATTTATTGTGTAAGACAAAATCTGAACTCTACGCGCAACTTTATGCAAACGATATGCAAGTCATGCATTTACGCTAACTTTCTGTGAATTCCTCACTCAACACGGCACGGAAGCGAGTAGTTTTAAACTTTGTAATTAATGAGAACGGATAGAATATAGTTTAAGTTATTTATTGCCACACAACAATGCAGCACATAAGGTGAAATGCAGTAGTAGTTAGTTGCTTTGCTGTTCAGAACAGCAAAATGTAGCTTATGATTATTTTTATTCAGATACTTCTATCACTTTAACACACTGATCTAAGTCAATCGTTCAATAGGATTAGTAAGTTTTTTTAGATTGTTCTAAAGAAAAAAACTGGATGTACTATGTAATATTAATTCAAAATCTTAATCACTAAACTACTATGAAAATACACAACATGTAGACATATGTATGTAAATTAATATTGCAACCTCTAATAAACACAGCATACATTCAAATAATAATACAAACAACTCGCATTGCAATAATCAATCAACTGCACGTTTGTATTCAATTAACATCACAGTTGATTATTGTAAACACAATATTGAACGCAAATTGTAACCCCAACCAAACACCATGAATTACAATCATTAAGATAACAAATTTTCAGCAGCCTTGCTAAAACTATCATTAATTATTACTAACTTAATTTGTTCTGCTTTATCCTTGCGTAGGGGTGGAACCCCTACGTTCAACTTCTGTCGCTGAAATTTGCTACCATTCAATAGGACACAACTCAGTACAAATTCCAACGCAACATCAGTCAAGCATGTTGATGGTTGAAATTCTATCACACTCCTGTCTCGCATGTCCTTCAGAGTTACCTGGAGTCCAGGGATATTTTCATTAACAGATACAACTAAAAAAAGTTACAAGGAAAAGCCTAACTCGTTTCTTAAAAGCTCGCAACACGTTTACGTTCAAAATATACATTTATTTGGCGAAGAAGAAATCAAGATCCTAAAAACTGATGCTACGGAGTTATAAAGTATATTTACAAAACGTGACTATGCATAAAATACGCCTTACTCGTATGTCCCTAAGTAAGGAATTTTCGCAGATTATTACTTAAGTTTGTATCGAGCACACACTTGTCTTAATTTATACTAGCTTCACTTAGCGCAACTTAATACCATGATAAACTATTGTCTGATGAATAGGCTTATTCGGGCTTAGTCGGGTTAGGTATAATCCCGGACCCTTTAGTAATGCTTTGATAAATATAGAAGATGATTTAATGGTCTAAGAGATATACCTACATATGTAAGAATTATAAACTAAGCAATAAACCGTATAGATTAGACAAAAAATACATTGGAATGGAACAACGAAACTCCGACTTTACCTAAAACTGAATTATTACTTCAATTTAAATTTTTATATATTTTCTGAATGGACATTATTGTGAATATATTTGTGTACTAAACAAAAATACATGACAACATAAAAAGAAATAAGACAAAATAGCATAACTTTTATGAAACAAGAAGGAAATTTTTAGATAAATAGTAATATGCAGATTATGTTTTAAAATTGTTTAACTTAGGGACCTTCAAGAAGAAAGTGTACTTTTCCTCAGACTCCAGGGAACGCATCTGCGGTTCCCTGGTGTTACGGATATCTATGGGCGTCGGTTGACTTAATGTTAAGCGACCTGCTGCTTGTTTTTCTCTCTTATTCTATAAAAAAATGAAGTAAGAATAAGAAAATAATAAAGTATTAATGTGCAAAAACTTCTAAGCTAAAAGCATACATAACACTCATGCTCGTACCTAGAAGGCTAGGCATACATTACAGACATGCTGCTACATAAGATTTTCTGGGACGTCCCCTAGCAACACAGGAACTTACTTTTGCAGCATATATTTACCTTGTCAATCTCTCTCTCTCTCTCTCTTCATTTATCGTTTCAATATGTTCGAACCACTAAATCATTTCTTCCACAATTCTAGTCACAGCATCCTCTTTCAAGTCACACTTTTTCCTGCCAACGCTATTCTTAATCCTATTATTAAGAGTCACGCGTAGCATACTTGTCAACGATCGCTACTCAACGGCATTAATACAACTATACTTTTCCAGCCCTCACATATGTACATACATAGAAAACATCTTTCTTATACGGAATTTCATAGAGTCCAAAAAATTTCACAACCTTAACAATAACCTTACTAATTTTTATATTTTAAAATAAATTATGATTTTGATTACGAGTGGTGCCACAACTAAATCTAGCTTATGTCGTAGTAAGCTCAAGCATGCGCTTAGATCCCGCACTAAGCTTTAGAAAATGCTCATTAGTTATTTTATACATATATATTGCTGTCATTTAAGAACAACAAGCAAGAGCAAATCGTAATCAAAGTTTCCAAAAAAATGTATACGTTTAAGCGTGATAAGGTGATTAAATAACAGAGTTAACAAAACCAAGAGAGCTACCTCTCATTGCATTAAGTTCAGGCAACGTCGGAAACACTCGCGGAATTGGCACGGATTGGTCTGGCATAGCGCCAGCCTGCCAACCGCCCGAGCTTGAGACCAGAGGAACTTGTATTAGTTACAATCGTTATCTAAATCAAAACAATTCATTCAATTGTACAAAAGAAATTATACTATAAGCATAAAAGTGGCATCTTTGTGTGTCTTTATCATTTTTTTTTAATCAGTTATCTCGTAAAACAGATTGGAGATAAGACCAAAAGGTAGGTATCCCTTACCGCTAAAGGACTATACTATGAAGACTGTTGGAACATAGAGGTAGCAGTAGTTACTTCAGTATATGACTTGGCACCTCTAAGAGAAGAATAAATAAGTTTTTTTTATAACGGTGACAAACGAGCAATCGGTCATCTAAGTGACCGCTTTACAAACATCTGCAACAAGCATTGTGAGTTGCAGATGTGTTGCCTACCTTTAACAGACAGAGCAGGGGACAGACAGAAAAATTGACATTTCTTTCTCCTATCCATCCCCTTCCCTATCATATCCTTTTTCCCTTCTCATCATTTTCAAGAAAGGGAAGAGGACTAAAATTAGCTTTCCGGCACCTCACCCCTGAGACAAAACGCAGAAAACTTCTACTTCACGCCTGTCTTCTGTGAGGTCGTGATATTTCACCGATCGAGCGGACTATTCGTGCAACGTGACTGTTGTTGTTGTGGACTCTACCACTATTAAAGTCATACGAATTGAGTGCCTATAATATTTCGATTAAATCGGGTGGGATTGCAGTCAAACACAAGTTAAATCAGTATTAAAAATATTTCATTTAAATTGTTTTTTATAAAGATAAAAGATCTGATTGTTTGACCCCAGTAAATTTTAATACTAGTAAACCAATTTTAATTATTTTTTACCGAGTTACATTTTTTAGTATATCTCCCCACTCAAGCAAAACTGGATCGCAATGCTAGTTAGTGATATTATTACTTAAACCAAATGTCACAAACTACTTGACTACTCAAAGCGAGTAGGATTTAACAACCAGGAAACCATAACATAAACTAAATTTGGTAAAAAAAAAAATGCTTCAAAAAGCATGGTCCCCCTACATTACCGTTGCAACGATGTATTGGAAAGCCTGGCGTTGTTGTGCAAGCTATTCAGTGCAGATTATCTTGTTATTAAAGTTGTCCGAAGCATCCCGCCATTGCATGTTTCAAGAAGTTAAAGCAGCAATAATAATAAATTATTATCGACTAATACAATTAACTGCAACGACTAACTTCACGAGAACTTAAAAATTTTAATACAACATGTGATGCAGCACAGATTTCTCATTCATACTAGGCATTTTAATTAAAACTGCCTTAAGCCTGTGCCTGGATTATGATGCATAATAGTTCTGAAATTTCGTATATCCTTTTCTGTTCATTGATAACATTTTATCAGCTTTATTTACTGATGTAAAAGTTATGGACCAATTACAACCAACACTCCACAAAGTATTTCCTTAGTACTATGTTAAAATTGTTATATTTGTTTATTTGTAAACTATGGATTTTAAAATAATAAATATATAGTTATGTCACATCACACTAACCCAGCCACTGTATTCATAACACCTTTAGTATTCACTATAAGTGATAAGCAAGCATTGTTCGTAGAATAAGAGACGGCGCAGATACAACCTATGAGATCATTGTTTATCAATTAGTTAAATAACATTAGAATAAAGATTCATTCTGTAACCCACCGTCTTGAGGACAACACCTCTAAAGAATTAAATATATTTTTTTAAAAAGACTTCGAGGGTCCGTCGCAACTTAAGTGTATGGATTTTAAAATAATTAATATATAAATAATAAATATAAAAATCCAATCGTTCATTTTTTTTCTAAAGACTGCTAAAGCTTTGCCCTGCGAATTCTTGAGAATTCGTAATGCAAAGCTTCTATCCTTTTAAACAAAGGTCCGCCTACGATGAACAGTAAGTAGTATTTTTAATCTATGTTGCCGATAAAATGAACTGAATACGCTCGGGGATGCAATTGTTGCCACTGCACTAAACTGTTCGCTGCTTAAATTGAGCCTTTATTTAATCAGAAATTTTTTTGCACAAAATAACGATACATTTATAAGAGTTGCTAAGAAGGATACCATGAGTGGACGTTGATGATAACGATAGTAACCGCCTGATACAATTAGTGTTGCCATTTTAGGAATGTGTTTTACTGCTACAATTAAGATGTGAAATACCCGAATATTCTCATATCAAATTATTACTAGTAATTAAATTAATTGGTTAAATACCTTAAGAACTAGAAAAGGTACTCGATTACACTTTCGCGCTAAATATTCATTAAATTATCTCCAACTTTATTTGTCACATATTGTTTAATATGTCATGGTGTCGTCTTATCTGTCGTTATCCTTTTTTTTTTAATCCCGTTTTAAGTTATTTAATCTCACGTAATCCTGTTCGTCATTCATTAAAACTTTTCAAATCGTTATCCGACTTATAACGTTCAATTATTTTATTTATTATTGTAGAGTTACATGATGAATGTAAGATTGGTGTGAAATTGATTTTGTTTTATTCTTAAGAAAGATAATACGGAAGAATACTCATCAGAGTAGCCTAGAGTAAGTACAGATTACGAATTTTAGTTTGGTAACATGTGTACACACTTAATGTGCCTGGATCTTATCATACTAAAATCCGTACCGTAGTACCCATAAATGCCTCTGCACTCGTTCATTGTGATTATCGGTTACGGATGCTATTTCATGGCCTTTCTTTTGTATGTCACCAAATTAATTCATAGAAGATCCTTATCAACACTGCCGCTCACATTTACAGCAGGAGTTTATTCTGTAATTACTTCTTCATTCATTATTTGATCATGCTAGAATTTTTGAGTAATATAAAGAGAAATTTAAATGTGAACTTAGCTTAAATGTAAAAAGTAGTACATGAATCCTCATTTTCATAGTAATTTACATAGTAAAAGGCAATTAATTTTATGGCAATGGACCGTAAATATCTAAGGCTTAAGGTGGGATAACCCTAAAGGACACTACAAACTGTCGAATTATTTTAATAGCATAATTTGATAGGATTAAGGGTCCTTCAAGAAAAGAGCGTTTTCCTTCCTAAAACGCTGGCAACACATCTGCAGTTTCTCTGGTGTTACGGATGTTCATGGGCGGCGGTGATCGCTTATTTGGGGGACTCTTTGCTTGTTTTCCCCCTTCTTTTATGATAAAGAAGGATGTCTACATGTATAGGTACATTAAAAATATCATATAATCTGCTATATAAAGTTACTAGAACAAGTAATTGTCAAAATAACTTAAGCAGTGGCAACATCAGTACCAATGAGGACAATGTCTTATGGATAATTCGTAAGCAATGTGTCAACTATATGTGATACAAAGCGATCATTTGGCTTGAAGCCATTCTATTTGTTGACAAAACATTGGAAACGGGTCATCTGTGTGATAAAATGTATGCATCCATGAACAACGACCATCACAATAATAAAACAGGTTACAGATAAAATTACTATTATTTAAACATATCTTGTTAATTTCTTCACATATTTTATTACATTCACCATCTCAATGTGAAACGTCGAAACATTTTGCACATATATAATATTAAGTATGAATAGTAATGATCAGTTACAAAGTCGCATAAGCAGTTTCTTATCAATAATGTAGTTGTTGCACCTAGCTTAGAGGTGGTTACTTAACTTTTAGGTCGTTTATTGTTATTTATTATTTTGGGTTCGATTCCCGATAAAAAAGCATATTAATGATTCTTATAAAAAAATTTTTTTGACCTATATATATACCTCTCGGTGCATTGCAACAGGCTTTTTCACTGTCATATTTGATACCTAGATACTTAAGAACATTGATCAAAATTATTTTGTTATTTTTACCTAGACGTTTAAGTTATTATCTTCTCCAAATGTATTTTGCTCCTCTACTTTGAACACCGCCTCCTTTCTATTGAACGGTTACCGCGAAACCTATAAATTTATCTACGGAAATATATTACTTCCCCTTA
>DWLR01003812.1:0-12966 GCA_018246295.1 Papilio alexanor hazarajatica
CTCGTCTGCATAGCAATGGATGTTGCTTATTTGCAACATGTCATTGATATGCAGAAGAAACAGGGTGGGAGACAGTATACAGCCCTGTGGCACACCGGCATTAATAGGTTTGTGATCCGAGCATGCACCGTCGACAACGACCTTGATGCTATGACCCTCTAGGAAGCTGGTAATCCAGTCGCACAATTTCTCACACAGCCCGTAGGAAGGTAGCTTCGAGAGAAGCGCTTTGTGCCACACACACACACACACACACATATATATATACGAGTATATATATATATGTGTGTGTGGCACATTAGTTGCCACCAAAACTAGGTCTGTAATTAATTGGGATTTTAAATGACCCGGAAAAAGATAATTTATGATCGATTTTTTTCTGATTAACAACGAAATGAAACATCAGCATTCGAAACAAGTTTACTTCTTGTGTCACATTGTACCTACTATAAGTTAGATAGGAACGAGTTAATAACAAAAAAAAACAACAATTTTAAAAGTCTAAAATAGAACGGGTTTAATTAAAGGCTGCTTTGTCGAATTAAGTAAACATGTTATTATTATGAAAATGGTTTTAAATTATCGTATACATTTAAGAAATTAATCGTAAATTTATAGATTAAATAAGTGTAATAAATATTGTACATATACAAGAATAAGGAAACGTTGGCCGGTTCGAGCGATTTCCATCTCAGACGTAACGACAGAGTTTATTAGCGCCAAATAAAAAATAATTTTGAACACAAATTCTTACCATACAAATTTTTCTGTAAGCACAAAAGTGATTCTTTATTTAGTAATGTAACAAAGAAAGACAAGTTGAGTAGCCGTGCGCTTTTAAATATCTGATACTAATCTAGATTTGGGCTAATCGCTATTGTTGGGTTGTCTCTGGGTCGCATTTTGGCGGCCTAAGTATACCTAATAGTCGTAGAGTGACGTTCTGTGTAACTGTACGACTGTTTAGGCCATTTAAAGGATTCCCTTGCTTGATAGAAGATGTTCGTAGAAAAAAGGATTACAAAATGAGTATGAAATATCTATTCTCTAGTTTATTTTGTACATATCGTTACATTTTCGATTTGTTGATTTGTATCTCTGTTATACTTTATGTGTTTGTGTAATATTATTGAGAGGTTTTAGGAGTAACGACTAATTGTATAGAATACAGATATAGGATTGTCTGGTATGATAGACAATTGGAATCATTACAATAGTCGTTAATGCACGACCAAGCTAGCTTCACTTGCATATTCCCTCTATTATTGATTATTATTGAGTATCGTTCGCTTTCACTGTCGCCCAAGTGACGATGTGACAGCATAATTAAGCCGAATATAATCACGCACTTCGCGTGCACTACACTTCTGGACAAAAAGAGCGGTCGTGACCCCGGCACTGCCGGATGTATCGAAAGTGCCCATCACTGCCTCGCCCGCGGCGCCCGCCGTAATGCAACTTTGAGTTATATGACAACTAACTTTTCTTATTCATCAAATAAACTCCCGCAATTTAAATAAGTTCTACTAAAGATATTATATATATTTAAAATACTGTTGGCAGTCTGCAGCAACTGCCATTGAGTCTTATTAATATTACCGAGTTCCAATTAATATAATTCTCCGCTATAACGTTAAATTCCGGCCTTATTAATAGAATGGAGTTGCAATCGTATCCTGTCATTTCAGTTGACTCATCATTCAGTATCTATAGCTCGTATGGTGTGGATGTTAATGATCAGCAGTAAAACTTAATATCGGGTGAATCGAAGCTCATTCACCCATGAACAAAATGTGTAACATTTTTGTACGTATATATATATATTTCCCCTTAATATTTTGAGAAAACGCACACAATTTAAAAATAATTAATACTTTACAATATATTTCAAGAGCGTAGTGACATATATTTGCTATGATAGTTCATGATATAAAGTTGTAGTTAGTGGTTAATTTTCCGCAAAGTGCACGCTTTCCTCCGGTATCGACGGCGCATCGGCTGGGCGCGCTCGTACCGCCGTGTAGTGGGCGAGGTTAAGCGATTGCTTAGATCCGCGTTCACCTCTCATTGTGTAACAGAGAGCGCGAGGCATCGGGCGCGGGGAGTGGTGGAGGGAGCGGGGAGCGGGGCGGGGCGCCGTGGGAACCACCGAAAGCTCGCTATGCATCGCTTCCGCCGACATACCCGAATTAACCTAACGATACATCTCATACGATCCGTAAACTTACTGCGCTCTTAACACAAATTGATTCGCTCATTATCTTTAGTTACACGAAATTATTATATCTACGCTTAAACGTATCGAATTTCGAAAACTGCAAGTAGCAATGTCTGAACGTTCGCCGTTATGCTTTCAAACACGCTATCATTATATTTAAGTATTACTCAGTGATTTACATAACCCTCGAGGTATGAAAGTTTACGGAGGTATACATTTGTACCTTATTTCGCTTCTAGACTTACACATAATGTAATCCTACCAATGAAGATCGTCCTACCAAGATGACTGTCGAGAAAGTTTTAGTGAAACTTTTCCCTAGGATGCGATATCTTTAGAAGTTTTCCCCCCTATTCCAAAATGGCAAATTCAAAACGCGTAGAAAATAGACTACTTATCCGCGATACGTCAGAGTTCAATCAATTCGGCCGATGTATCGATCAGATTTCAATCTAGGAGGACGTTTTATGATACTTTTCAGTATTTCACACGTGTTATGGGATCTGCCCAGTTCCAGGTGTATATCTTACTTGTCGAAAAAACAGACAACAGACTAGCTTTTGTGTGTATGTTAACATTAAACGTCTGAGTCAATAGAAGCTGCTCTCACAGTGGCAAGGAAGATGATTATACAGTCGATAACATTACCGCTGTACGGAGACCGATGTTATGTTGAGAGCTTACAAAGGGCTCTTTGAAATTTATGATATGAATTGGTATTGTTTTGTAATTGTTTCAAAACGGTTCGGGGCAATTTAATAATTCATAAGTCGTTCCCGGCGGCGGCGTAGTGCTGTTCGCACGACGACAGCTGAATAGGGCAGTGGTGGCGGTGGCGGACCGTTAGTGGGGCCGAGGGGAGGAGGAGGGGTGAGGAGGGTAGGAGGGGACAGGAGTACGAGGGGCCGCGGGGTTCCGCGCCGGGGGCGGAGCGCCCGATCGCGCCCTGACCTGCGACCCGCGGTGAAAGGCGCCGCGCACGGGCCGCGCCGGCGACATAGCTTCGCGCCGAGCAACCAACGTATTCTCTTAGCACCTTTATCACCCGCGAAAAATTTTGTCCGTGCTCGTTACGGTTGCTCAATTTTTAACTGACTTTTGTCTTATAAATTTAACTATAACGTGTTATTTGTGTAGCTATTAAAATTAAAAATTACATTGCCTATCTTCAACTTCAAAATTTTTCCAGTGTAAGACTATTAAATTGAATTTCTCATTTTACTTTATTTCTGAAGTATGTTGTATATATAAAGCAGTAGCTTAGTAAATATAATAGATAACACTTAAAAGCTTATGACCTGTTTGGGCTCGGTATGCAATCTCAATATTTTACAAAAAATTAACTACAAATAGTTAGTTTTTATATACTTATTATATAAAAAATAGTCTCATTACGGCCTTATCGCAATGTTTAACTTAATAAGCATGATTTGATTTTTATTGTAATTATTAAAATTATTTTATTGTTATTAATAAAAGTTATTCATTTAATTGAACCCGAAACCACGATGGTAATAATTTCAGTTATTCGGAGTCCGATTTCATAACTATATTTCTAGTGCTTACCTATGTAATTCGTCATTACAAATAAAATAACAAAATTAATTAACACTGGCTATGTGAAAACAGAACAGATCATTATAATGTAACTTTCACGTACATGTTAAATCTCAGAGCAACGCTTACCGGACCAAAATGAAGATTGATGAACACGCCAGAACTAACGGTGATTAGAGAACAATATGATTCTTTATAATTTAGTCCTCATAATTTGTATATTTTTTTCTAAGAAAATAACACAGTATGCATTGAATAACAATTTACGGTTACGTGTTGCAATTAATTGCAGTGAGTCATAGGTCATGTTTATAAAAATGTCTAAACTTTTATCTTAATTTGTAAAGTCCTCATCGTTGTATGTCGTTTTGTAATAGATTAATTGCCAACCCAATTAGCGATGTGAAAGCTACGTTGTTGGCGCATTTCATTGGCGATAAACCGATACCTGAACACACATGTGTATACATATGTGTATTTAAACACTGATTAAGTAAATTAAATCAGTTTTACTTAAGAAAATTATTTCAAGCCTATGGTTTATTTTAATTTAAGACCTAAACTTTGTGAAGAAACAAACGTCAGTATCGAACATTACAATATTTTATTTATCCATCAGAAATGTTATTTTGTGGAAATTATGAGATAAATTGGGGAACCTCGGAAGGTTGAGTCTGTAATCGTTGGTCGATATATTGGTGGTTACTATTTTACAAAGTCCCAAGAAGAACATGAATGGAGTCATTCAACGAAAAACATAACTATATATATGTAGGGGCACACCGCTGCAGTTGTTTTATTTCTACATTTTTTTTGATATATATAGTTTATATGTATGTAGATTGAGATAATAAATCAAGTTTCAACGTGATTATTTTTAGTTGATTAATTTTATTAAAACTGTTTTATATTAGAACGATTGCCTTTGTTCAACGCAGAATTAATCGCATCATTAGAGCGATCGCAGTTCGCAACCCACGCGGCTCCAACGTGAAATAACAAATATTTAAGTTACTATCATAGAAATTTAGTTAATTTAGTTTAGTTTAGTTTGTACAGATCATTACATTGTCAGCATCTAAATTTTAATACCTTGTACCCAAAAATATTCTATCTGAGTCGATACTTGTTTTGTTACCATCTAAAGCACTGAGACCTTAATTACTACATATTTTCATTCGTTAAAAATTGATTTGGTATTGATCAAGGAAAAAGGAAGACCACAGTTTTAAAATGTATCATACTTACGCATTACCTTTTTTATTTAGTTTATTACTCATCAGCATAAAAATATCAATTTGATTTTAAGGTTGAACAAAACATGTTAGGAACATAACAATTGTTGTAAGGACAGGTGTGTATTTTTCTTAATTGCAGTTGCATTTCGGTAATCATTTAAATATCACACATAAATTTAAAGTTGGTTCTAAATTATTTCTCTTCTTGATGCAAATTCCTTGTCCTTTGTTTTTAAATACCCCAATGTTATAAGGAATTGTACTTATAATGCTTACTACACGATTACATGTGCACTGTGCACTTACAAGTAAACTATAAGGTCTTATTGAATTAATGGTAAGTGAATTTGTATAAATTATCTGGTAAAACGGCAAAATGTTACTAATTATGCATGTCGGTACCCGACCTATGACACTGTCCGACTAGGGCTCAGAGTATATCCCACAAGTTGTCAAGAAACATCGTATTTTCTAATCTAATTAAGTTTGTATACATACAGTTTCGTATTTGCAATTTCAACAGGCCGCAATCATTTCTTTAGCAATATGTTACTAACTCGTAAATTTAGTTAGAAATATCTTGTATTGAAATTTGTATCTTCACTAGCTGTTGCCCGCGACTTCGTCCGCGTAGAATTCAATAACGATATACCTACATGTTTACATAAGCGTTAAAAACGTCCTGCGGGAACCGTACACTTTTCCGGGATAAAAGTAACCATTTCAGACTAGTGTAGCTCTGTGGCCAATTTCACCCATATCTGAGTTGTTCTGGAGTTACCTGGTAACAATTCAAATATTCGCATTAATAATATCAATCAAGATTAGTTATAAAATGCATTACTAACTACACTACACGTAAAAGAAAGACATACAATTTACTATATATACATTATAAATACATTAACAAATATAGTTAATACAACTGCCCTTTCCTATTAGTTACAATGGTGTCTTAGGAAATTATTTCCACTTAAAGCTATGTTTCCCAAACACGAAACTAGAGTTATTAGTTTTAACAACTCTAGTTAACTTATCCATGTAAAAAAGTGTCTAGATGTTTCTTTATTGTTTCTGAATACGTACACATATGCGGCATATCTAGATTATTATGCTGCGCTGCATACCGGTAAACTTAATATCAACAAAAGCAATGTCTTATGATTATCTCGTGTTAAAACCATTCTAAGAATGTTTTTCCGGTTCATGTCATTACAAATGAACTGTTTGTGCGGCAGGTCAGCGCGAAGTGAATCTTTATGTTCTTTTTGTGAGCGAGCGCCACGCAAGCCCCGGGCGGTTCCCAGCCGAAATCTACGCAGCCGTTCACCGCAAACTGATTCTTCAAATTACCAACGTAACGTATCTATGAATCTTCGCGACCTAGCTTATAATAGTAGACACATAACAATCTACGAACAATTTTTTTTTACTACTAATTTACTCGATTCCATGATAACATAATCATTGTAAAAGAGTCCGTTTGATATCTTTTATAGCTATATTTCATAAAGTCGTTCTCGTTTCTTTTTTTTTTTAGATTTTACAGTTGTTGATGTGTTTTGCTTGTTTTCAATTTTTAATGGATCTACAAACAATACAAAAACAGGTAGTGAAAGTATGTCTTTGATTGCCAATGCCACGCAATTAAAAATTGTTTTTTTTTAATTTATTTATATGACATAAATCAATCTAAAATGTATTCATTAAGATAAATAATGGGAGTATTATTATTATCGTCTTTATTAATTTGTTATTATGCTTAAATGTACGTTCTTGAATTTACTTATAATTGGTTGTATGTTAACCTGATAAAAGTATTTAGGTTCATTTTTAGAATCAACCTGTTAGCACTCTCCTTTTATATATGTTTCTTTTTCATCTTTTTTCTATTTACCAATAATTTTCTGTAGTTTTATATATAAAACTTTTTTTTTAAATTTTGTTATTAATTAATGTAATTACTATGAAAATAAATAAGTTATTCCTTAAATGAAAATTTCTATATGTTTTGGATGTTTCAAAGTAATATTTATCTGAGGTGAAATCTTCTGTCTTAGTCGGTTCTAATTCTGAGAAGTGTTCAATGCCGTCGAATTTAAGTACGTACAGAGCACAATAGCGAGCATCCCACGCCGCTGCTCGCAGAGCAATTTGAGGCCTTACATTCATTAGCAGAAAGGTGCCGTGGACAATGAACTGTACCGGTGGTACGTAATCGATCGCTCATTATAGTGTTTAAGAACAAACAATCTAAAATAATACATGTTACATTATAGCTTAGTTTATTGAAATGTATTTGTTAATCAAGAGAGTAACAACGATTATTTTCTATTTCTATTTTTTCTTATTCTTATATGACATCGCATGTGTTCCCTTCATTTTACCAGACTCTCTGACATAGATTTGTTTTCAAGCTCTGTCTTCAAAGCTCAGTGAATAAATTGGTTTATAAATAGGAACCCAAGCTTTTGCTTCGTTCTTCTTTAATTTATTCAGAATACTTTTTTCATCGAAACTTTAGTGTTTATCTGTACATTTAACTTTATATTTAATTTTAATTCTATTGTTTCTGTAAATAAAAATCACGGGTACTTTAAAATAATCCAATAATTCAATAGTCATTAAAGTATAAGTGGCTTTTTGTCTGTTTGACTATGTTAAGACCTGGTAACGCTGTAATACGAGGACGAGCTTGGATTAGATTTTCTATTAATTTTTATTAAAACTACAAATGCTTCACGTTTTCAGGTAAATTCCGTTCCCAATTAATAATGATAGTTTTTCAACCACTTTAATACCGAATAAACTCAGTGAATAACTCAATAAATCGACTGATATTTCTGTTTTCTTTAATTCCCGAGTACGGTTGGCGTCAGGCAGGCGGCCGGCCGTAAAAATTATAGCCAAAACCAATTATAGTATGGACTATAGTAAAGTACAGAACATGAGGGGGACTAGTACATAGCGTGTACCCGAACCTGTGCACCCGAACCGAGCAGGTGGAAAAAGGGCTGAGAGATGATGATGATTTTTGTTGTCTTCGATTGGGGTATAAAACTAAGTTTTTAGTGCTTTTGGGCACTGTGTAAAAATGACGTACATACAAATGCACTTCAAAATATTTGACAAACAAATATATTTATTACGTTGTAAAACATACAATTAGACAAGTTAAACGAAATTATGCACAAAGGCGAAGTATAGTTATATAAATTATTCTACGTTTCTCAACATACCAAAATATAGATGAATAATATCTTATTCGTAAACTGTAACTATTATAAAGTAACTGACAATGTTCTCAGAATCAATTACTTGTTATTTTGAACGAAGCTGCAAATTTCGTAATATCGTTGCAGGGATCTCGCCCTCGCTGTAGCGGTAATTGCAGATTGCTGGAATGAAATTACAATCCGCAGTTTACTTAGCTATACATTTATTAATTACAAATGATTCCGTAAATCTATCTAAGAATAAATCTATAAATAGTGTGTCGCCATGACGCTACCTTGCTGTCAATGACAAATTGCATCTTTTACATGACCTTGCGGAGCGGATTTGACGACTTGATAGAATTTATAATTAATAAATTTATGTTTTTATTACTTTTTAATAAAAGTTTAGTCGGCCATATATAAATTATTATTCAAATATTGACAAATTGTATACAGACAAACTCTAAGGATATATAAATGCAAAAGTAATAAACTGAACTGCGGCTTGATTTCCAGGAAATAATCTCGACGCTTTAAACCTTCTTAAAAGCAAAAGCCTCGCATTTTAAAATTGTGATGCAATTATTTTAAACGCTGACATTGAAAAAGACAAGTTAAAATAATCCGAGAATTCCGAGCGCCCTTCACTTCGTTGTACTCGTAGCTCTGATGCATTGTGATGGCCGTTGGATTTAGACCGCGTTAATTCAACTTGGCTACTTACGAGTAAGTCTGCTCGCATATCACTAGTTCGCTCAAACGGTCGCACTTCGCACCACAAATGTAACATAAACAATTTTAATGTGTTTTAATTTATTTATCATACCTGCGAAAACACGTTTTATAGATTTAAATATTACTAATAAATTTATTTTCTGTGATAATAAAAATACTTTAAGAACAGAAAAAATACTTTAAGAAAAATACACATGATTTTAATAGTTTGACTACGTAAGTGTGTATGTTAATATAGTATTAACGATACTTGCAATTCTATATCTCACTTTAGAATCTTTCCCGGAATGGGGAAAGCATTCGAAAAGAACAGTACGGACTCGAATAAAACTGCTTGCTCGTTTGCAACCTCCGTTCATAAGCAAGACAGAGTATTGTGATACTTTCGTAATTATTAGTCAGATTTTCATTCCGCTCGCAGAATAAGAACTGAAGCTCGTACACAATATAGGAAAAAAGAAGGAAAACAAATAAAAGTTTTAAGTTTAAACCCTAAAACTTCGATAATCATCTAGGATTAGAGCCGTTTGATTTCAAGTTAGATATTTAATAATATCCAAAACAGTATTACAAGCAGTCGCTTGATATGGCAGGCTCTGATGAGGTGACAGCGACGCTTGCACTACGGCGTAGTTTAAATACACCTTGTTATCTTTCCCATTCGTTTGTTGCAAGGTGTAAAATGCTTTTACTGGTAGCTGAACCTATTTGTAGTTTAAGGCGTAAACAAATATTTTTAATATTATTAGTATAGAAACTTGCATTGTAGTGTAGTTTTTGAATCCTATTAAATATTTTCACTTTAAAAATAACACATTAAAGTAAGAAAGATTACGACTATCTTTTTTGTGTGGACTGGGCTTAGTACTTTTATTCAATTTTGACAAAGGTACGTAGACATGCAAACCATTCTTCAAGACTAACTGGAGGACAAAGACAGTTTTAATATAACCAACCCCCTAATATTTTAGCGGGTTGGTGCTCATTTGCTATTAAATATTTACATATTAAATGTTTTATTTTTGAGGAAAACTAACCAATACACTTGTAGATCGCACAACATCATACTTTAGTCTATCAACTTTAATCGGTATATTAACAATTATTGTTTACGGTGTAAAACAAAGGATCCGAATCAAAGCAATAAGGTAGGATTCATAGACAACTACAACAAGTATTTGCGAGTTGCAGATGCATCGCCTACCTTTATACACAGAACATAGACAGAAAAATTGTCGTTTTCCTTCTCCTATCCATCTCCTTCCCCGTCAAATTCTCTTCACCTTCTTATCCCTTCCTCATTAGAAAAGGGTCCCATGCTTTTCTAATAAAGGGAAGAGTACTAATATTAGAACTCCGGCACGTCGCACTATAGAAATGCAGGATACTTTTACTTCACGCCTGTCTTCTGTGAGGTCGTAGTATTTGACCGGCCGAGCGGGTCGTTCGTGCAGCAGATGTTGTTGTTGCGGACTTTACCACTGTTGTACAGTTGTTTATACTTACAATTTTTAAACGTTACACCTTTTTGTAAAGTACAACTTTCATTCTCAATTATTTTATAAATATTTAACTCATCCGACATGTAGTTAGTTTTCTTTTTCCTTATTTGTATTTAAACTTATTGAAATGAAATATTGTAAAAGCTAATGTTGTGTCATTGCAAACATCTAGGAGATTAATGGCTATCGATAAGGTTGTTTACAAATATATTATCCTGTCACATTTAGCGGTAGTCGAATCTTGACCGTTGCACCAGTCATTCAGAGAAATACATTACAGAGTCATTTCAATTTTTAAGTGCTTATACGGTTCCATGATGAATCTAAAGTGTGAGATAATCGAGGACTTGACAGCTTAATGCAGTCTCTCTGCAGCTCACCTTGGTGCATTATAAAAGTTCGATATCGTATCTGAATAATTAACAATGTTAGACCAAACGCAAACTCGCTGACATTAAGTTATCGATGCGATTGACGTCCGCCACTATAAACAATTAGCCAGTGAAAGTAATTCTGTCTGGGAATACGTTCAGCTAGACCGACTTACGAAGGCAGACGTATAAAAAGCGATATTGAATTAGGATTAGACTAATAAAACGGCTCAGTCAATCTAGATGTTACCGCATGACTGATCAGCCTAGATACTACCGCCCAACTAAATGCCAGATTCCCAGTGACTAAGTTTAATTATATAAATCTTTTGGAACATCGTGCTGATTAAAAAATTAATCCTATTAGATTTAATTTTTTGTTTTCGATGTTGTTGTTTGATATTAAATTGATAATATCACGCTTCTGTCCCAAGAGAAAAGATTACGGATCTCTACACCGACCTGCCATATCGTGTAATATCTTCTAAATCCGTTCGACATATATGTTATTTTAGTTTACTTAATAGTTGTAAATAATGTAAATCAGCAAAGGAGAGATTTTTGGAAACAAAATTGATAGACATTTGCCCCACTACAAAACGACATTAATTTTCACGTTTACTCTCATATACGAGTATATGCAATCTTACATCTACAGTCGCACGTAAATGGTTTTTGCAGTTAATGATGACATAAAGATTTGAATAAAGAATCGATCATTCGTCGACTTCCCGCGGTGAGCTGCAGATTAGTAACGAACGGTCTGAAATGACGATGAATTCGCACTTTTGCCCGAGTCATTACTGGGCAATCGATGACGAACAGCAAGACGTGAGATTAGATTTTACTTGATATTGCAACGTTCTCAATTATTTATTTATTTTATTTTTAACTTTTTTGGTCTTTGCAATCAATTAAAGTTAATGTGTGATACAATGTTATCTGACATGCTGTGCCAGACAGTTTTAAGCTCACTTTTAGTAGTAGTATCTACGAATAGACTTTTGGATGGTGTATGTAAGGTAATTATGAACACAAAAACTCACAAGTAGCTTTTGTGTCATTCCTATCTATCAGTCGTTCCTTTCATGTTGCAAAAGTAAGAAGCAAGCGTCTTGTGCAAGTTACATATTAAAAAGGGTTATTATTTTATTATGGTTGATGCCTCATTTCATATGTATGCACCATTCTGATTAAATTACTGATGCGAAAACTTACAGATGCGTAACCAGCCTTTACGAAAGAAGAGAAGATAAGGAAAAGGATGGGGTAGAAGTAAGACGAGGATGAAGCCCGCGGCATCACACTCATTAAATAAAACGAAAGAAATACATAAAATTATTCTCTCTCATTTATATTCTGTGATGTGGTACTGTCCCGGCTGAGCCGATCTATTCGTGCAACATTTGGCTTTATTAGAATTTAACTGACAAGGCTATTTTGCGGTACTTCTTATAAAATATTTTTTTAGATAAATACTTTGTAAATACTTTTTGATATACATACGAGTATCTAATAGTAATAGAAACAGTGCTTTTTAGCTAGTAACTTGTGAATAATGTAGTCACGATGCTCATAAAATATGATGTTGCTCACAAAATGTTATTTTAATAATGAAAATCAAAACTTAATTAAAACGTCTGCGCTAAAGAATTGTAGCGACAGTTTACGATAAACCTTCATAGATGGCGGGCGTCGACAGGAGAGAAACGTGTTAACGGCCTGTGAGAAATAGCTCGTAATATACTGAGCACCCCGGGCTTCACACTTCGGACATGACTGAATGGTTAACGAAATTTTAAATTTGCAATTTATTTATTTAAAATAGGAATTATAGTAAAATGTTTATTAAACGTAACGTAGTAGACGTAAGCATCTCTTAATGACATATAAAGATTGGCATATGGTAGGTATATGACAAAAGCAATCATTCGTTGCTACCTTAGATGAACTTGCGAAAAGATTCATACCATAACTTTGCTTCCAATTTCTTTCAGTTCTTGTCGGGATAGGTAAAAGCATTTTTACATTAACGCTTGAATAATGACTGACCGGTTGGCGCAGTGGTAAGACACTTGCCTCTCACGTCGCAGGTCGTGGGTTCGATTCCCACCCAGGACAAACATT
>DWLR01003813.1:0-12966 GCA_018246295.1 Papilio alexanor hazarajatica
ATATATATATATATATATATTTTAATTAATTGCCTACATGTTTTCCCGTAAAGATTCAAAATTGTAGTTCGCATTAACTCTGAATTTTGCCATGAAACTGATATTTGTATGAGGTTGAAAAAAAGAATGGAACATACATACTTTAAAAAAAGTTTATTACAAAACTCTTACACCATAACAATATTAATAATCTAAAGACAGGTTGATACGCATCGAGCAACGATTAATAACTAAAAAAAATGTGTCGTCCTGGTTGTTTTGAAGTTCTATAAAGATGTCTTTCTCGTTGTGTTTCATTTGCTAGCGGCCTAGGCCTTGTTGGTCAAAAGTTCTGATTAAATTGGAATGCCAAGCACAGTCCGTGTCCATGGTCTTTGCTGCGGTCTACTTGCTATGGTCTTCTGGCAGTTTATTGAGCTACGTATCCTTCGATGTTACTCTACCGGTCTAACGGATATTTAAATGCTTGGGTATTTAGTGATATTACTTAAAATAAAAACTTAGATACTAAAATTACGGTTCTCTTATGTTACATTCATTTTATTTTATTTCTTGACTATTCACCTCCATTGGTCTCTTGAGTTATACCCGCCGCACCTGAAAGAAACGTATATTTTTTGGTAAGTACCTTGCTTAAAAATAAACAATAGATTATGAAATCGGTGATAGGTCATGGTCCATCTCAGCCTATGGACTGTCCTGTATGTATGTCCACTGCTGGATATAGGCCTCGACCATTGATTGCATCATTAGGGGGAAATGTGCCATAATCGCTATGCTTGGCAGGCGCGGGTTGACGATCGCAGCATGTTCCACCGTACTAAGAAAAGAACGCTGCTACCCGTCCCCCAGTCGTCTTTTACATCCACTCAAGAAAAACAGACATGTTCATACACACAAATGTTTGTCCTGTATGGGAATCGAACATCGAATCGAACGACAAATCTTAATTCTGCGCCAACCGGTCAGCCATGGTCATGGTCAAATGACTTGATTTGATATAAAACTTTAAACGGAAGTGCCGGGTCAAGCCACATAAACCCGGATAAGTAATATTTGCCGACCATTATTTTATAAAATATCTGTAGTTATTAGGTGGCTATGTTACGCGTAATTTTATATTTCTTATACAAGTGTACGAGTTATAATGTAAACTGTTAAAATATACTAAGTTTTATACGTCTTATGACTCCAAAATCATAAGCATAGAAAGCTCAAAAATAGTTAAATTTAAATAAGCCCTATTATACTATTAAATTGACAATTTATCTCTAACATGTTATATATGATACAACGTTACAAGTGACCAACAATATTTCGTGAACTCAAAAACATCTATTTGTGCAATTGTAAAAAAAATATTGGACTGAAAAATTTTTACGATCCATTTCTAAGTATCGCTATGACGTGTGATATTTTTGTTTGAAATCGTCCATACGATCTATTTGTGTTTAATGGCGACCATCACTCGAATGTGACGCGGGTACCAGTTAATATTTTGAGACAGGCGTCCAACCCGGCCCGGAATTATTTTTGCCTAATTGATGGGCCGTTTTATTGGTCGGGTAGTGACGGATCCGAAGCTGCCACACAGCTCATCTGTTTCTAAATTAGTTATTGCAGTTATTTGTTTTCTCGTTTCTCATTGACAAAGGGTTTCCGATGCTTTTTTTTATTATCAAGACTAAGAAGAGAGTGCAATGTGTACCACGTCTTGTTTGTAAAATTTACGGCACTGATAGAATATACAACATACAAAGGAATAAATTCTTTCATTATTACTCTAATCAACATTCATTATTTAATAAGACAGTCTTATATTCAGAATCTAGTCACTTTCATTGCCTTTTGCCCATCAAATGTCCTTCTTTTTCCTCGATTTTAGGGAGACATCTCGTCGCAAATATATAGGAACATTTGATCAATTCTGTTAATGATTTTTTATAACCAACGTGGGTTATTATTTTTAGCGAAAGTAAAATCCAAGGAATGCCTAGGATTATACTTTTTGAATGATACTATATTATGTTTTAATACAACTAGATCCATGTTTTTGGACTCATCATTCTATTTTTTTTACACTTTCCTTTTTTAACGTAATAAATTATCAGTAGCCTTAATAGATGTCAGAATATTTATAACTCGATCAATGCCGGTGTCACCGCCAATTTCCATTGGGAAACCCTTTTAATAAGATATGCGGCGGTCGTGTGGCGCGGTACGAATTTAGATGGCGTCCTTGCCAAGTAAACTCACGCAGTTGCTGGAATTCTGTTCTACATTTAAATCAACCATTCTGGAATTTGAAACACTAATACCGAGCATGCGGTATCGTATGTAGGACGAATTTAATATTTGAATTACATTTTACAAGAATTTGAAATAAAGATTTTCGAAAACATTTAGAAACTAAGAGGACTAAACCTCCATTTCTTTACCCTGGTATCATTACCAGGGTAAAGAATCTACCCTGGTAATGATACCAGGTATCTGCGTTAAATTATCGATGCGGTAATTTTTATTAGCCTTTGACAATGTTTTTTTGGAGAGCTTAAGGAGACTTACTATATTAATGCTAAAAAAGTGTACGAAATTTAAAAATGTTTTAATCATAATTTAAAATTTGTCTAAAGTTCTTGAGTGTCAAATATTTGACAGCAAAATGTCAACGGATTCGTCGACGCCCATCTTTAAAATGTTATAAATAGCCGCAGCTTGTTTGTTTTCAGTTCGAAATTAGTTTGAGATAATTGATGCGATTCAGCATACCGCGGCCGCGCTTTAAGAATGTTGCAATCAATTTCAAAGAGTTTTGACGTACGTTTCGGACATTTTGTTGTCCGCCATAATTTTCACTCTACGGCCGATCGCGATGCGGTTGTTTTTTATACGGCATGTATTGCCTGACTATAATAATATATACATTTTTATACATGAAGATGGCAAACGCGTAAGCTTTCACCTAAGCGACCGCTACCCATAGGCATTTGCAACCAGCAGGTACAAATTGCAGATGTGTTGATAAGACAGAGGAGGGGAGAAATTGACATTACCCTTGCCCCTTTCCCGTCAAATCCACTTTCCCTTCCTATCCTTTCCTTATTAGCAAAGGGTGGGAAAAGGTAGAGGAGTAAAGTAAGCCTTCGGCACCTCACTCATCAGTCAAAACGCAGAAAGCTTCTACTTCACGCCTGTCTGTTCTGTTCATGCAAAAGATGTTGTCGTTGCGGACTCTACCACTTAAATATTATATGTATAGGTTTATCTATTAATCACGTGAGATCAAAATAGGGGAGAGTGGGCTTCGGAAAACATCACTAAAGGGGGAGGGGTATGCAGTTACATATCACATGTATATTTTTGTGCAACTATGCCTGAGAATGTGCCCTGCTGTGAGGTGCCGCATGACGTTACGTTGAGTAAACCGCAATTGACTCAGTTGAAGAAACTGAAATTTAAATTATTCGTTATAAAAAGATTGTTCGAAACATGGATACGTCACACATCTTTAATGTATATTCGTGCTTTTACAGATTTAGCATATCAAATTTTGAACCTTTGCCGAGCATCGGAAATATGTTTAAATGCTATATAAATACTAATGTCCTAATTTTTTTTTTGATAATTTTTTTGAAATATAAATCATATGAATAGCATTAATCAATTAAATAATCAAGTATAATGACTAATTTTGAGACATTTTATTATTTTTTGTTTATTAAACATAATTTAGATTAATGTTGACATCATTTTGAAGATAGTCAAGCAAGTATGTTGTCCGAAGACACTTTTTATAGTAAAAAAATGTTTTGAAAGCGTTGCGATTCTCTTTTACAAAATGATTTTTGACAACTGGCCAATCGATTGGCTGCTATAACTGGCTGCTAAATAGTTCGGCCACCGCAGCCTGGCTGGTTATTGCTCGTAATTGGTTTTTATAATATTGTAAGTGAGTTCAAATTTTCATTTTCTATAAACGAATGTCATTTAATTTAATTAAATCATTTAAGACAACAAAAAAATCACAGTCCATCCATCAACTTTGAAGAAGCTGGCACGAGTTGTATTATGTGTGTGTGTGTGTGTGTGTGTGTGTGTAAAGGTAAATGTTCAGTTTTACCGACAAGATAATGAACGAAATGGGCATTTTCTGACGACTTTATTTCGAAACTTGAAAGATACTTCTGTCCGGTTTAGCCTTTGTATTAGAAAATGCTGGAGTCCCTTCCAGCATATTCGATAATGAGCATAACACGATCAGTATCCAAAGTTATAACATTATTGATATCTTATTTTTTATTAAACTTTTGATACTTATATTTAAAAGTTAGAATATTTGTAAATAAATACTAATTAATAAATAATAGACAGAAATAAGACATTGATGATGTAAATATCATAATCTAACGAAAGATTAAACTAACACTCTATCTTCTATGAAATTCCAGATTTTTTTTTATATGAGAAGGGGGCAAACGAGCAAAGGGTCGCCCAATAACAAGCGATCACCGACGCCCATGGACATTCGTAATACCAGAGGAACCGCGAACGCGTTGTCGGTCTTTGAGGAAAAGGTACGCTCTTTTCTTGAAGGACCCTAACTTAGTACATTGATTTAAAATTAACGACTGCGCAAAAGCATGGATATTACCGCGGTAATAAAACTACGAGTGCCTCATTTATCGCAAAATCACTATGCGAATGACTCTCACCTGATATGGATTACGTTTATATTCGAATTTGTAACAACACTCGTCACAAATTCTAATGAACAATTGCTAAAACAGATACTATTCTATGAACTAATCATTCCTAAACAATATTCGATGTAATAATTTACATATAATAGTTAATGAAGAACAATGAACTATCCATCCACCTGCCTCCAACTCAGGAGTTGAGTGCCTACAGCCTACAGCTCCTACATACTATGTGAATTTTACGGTTTCTCCATATAATTTGTTCGCTATATGATCGTTATTCGAAGACCAGTTTTCAACTTTTAGCGATCTATCGATAGATGCCGATTCAGCCACTTTATTCACTAAGCAAAATATTATACTAGTAAAAATTTGTTACGTCTACGAATGTTCCTACCGAAACATTTTCAAGTCACGTGAATACTGAATATTTACTTCCTACTCCCTATCTATCTCTATTTTAACAATAATCTAAGACAATATCAACGTTTATAGCCCCGTAGGGCAAGGTACATTTAATTTGAAAACGCTGTGAAAATGTTACGAAAACGCATTTTAATACTTGTACAAATAAATTTGAAATAATTTGGCGCATACCGCATCATAAGTAAGAGAACAAACAAAAAGATGAAAAAAATATTTTATTCACGTCAAATTCTTGCCAGATATCAATATTCTTATGTATTACGAATAACTATAAAAAAATCACATGTGAACTTTTTTTACTATCGAAGTACGACATAATAAATTAAAGGATTGCTAGGCATAGGCAAGGATTGCTGGCTTTAATAATCTGTTTATTTACAACAGAAAAAATGTTTGTGATCAAGGCAATTCACATTTGGAAATTATTTGTTACGATTTTATTCTAAATACCTTTCAGTACACGCAATTTATTTTGTCCGTGGGCATCAAGAACAGACATGTTTACTACACACGATTACGTTTCATACGTCGCAGAACGTTTTAAAAAACGCTTGGCACAGATACAAAATATTTTTTATTACAACAAACGACTCAACAACATATCACCTATGTGAAATAAGTTAAATAAATTCTTGAGGTAATTTTAGAACAGAGGATATAATAATCTATAGTTTCGAAGGCGCCACCAACAAATATAGAATAGAAACTGAAATTAAATCATTGAAATTTGGCTTGGGATATTAAGTTTATTTCTGGCGACATTATATATAAATGAATGCAAGTCTAATTATAAATGATCACTCTCGATTATTCGGTCCATTGCTCTGCTGTTTGCGAACTAGCAACGCATCCATTCATTATATTTATTAAAACATATAATATATAACGAACAATACTATACTGCAAGATTAAAAGTTTCGGAGATTCTGTTTCAAGATCTCAGTAGTGTAGTTGAAGTTAAGTTAAAAGCACATTTATAATTAGGCATTAAAGTGCCACATAGGTCTCATTAATACAGTTACTATTAACGCGTAATACAATTTACTAAGAATAATTATTGTGATCGATTAATTCGTCGCAGATAAATTAAACTCGACTTAATTATTTGTATAACCTAATTTTTTTATATTCCTTTAGCTTTTATGAATATGTTCATCTAGATCATCACGACCGCGACGACAGTACTAATAAAAAAATTCTAAATCTTGACTCATTATCAACAAAAAATCATTTCACAGGCAAAGAATCACATTACAACACCTCAGAACATTCCCGAGTAGAGCAGCCAGAGACTGGCTAGGAGTAGCACCAGAATGAGGTAGGTGGCGATAAGGCTCGTCGTCTCGTGGTTGGGCATCTTGCACCGGTCTGCCGCCTCTGCACTTGACAAGTCGCTCCAGAAAACTGACTCGCCCCACGAATCTGTCTCCGGGCGACGATCGCCTACGCGGGGCCACGCCTCTTTCACACCAAATATTATCCACATTTATAAATATGAATGTGCAATAATAGTATCGTCACTTTGACGGCAACTTTCTCGAACCGTGCGGTGACGTGGTGATGGAAACAACGACGACGGAATTCAACAACAATTATTTAGATAAGACAAATCAAAATCAAACGCTATTCCATCCCCTATTTCAAGTCCTTGATAGTTAATAAGAATGATGACAGAAGTAAAATAAAACTGTCACCTTACGTAAACGCAGATTGATAAATTCTATTCTAACAAAAAAAAGGGTAAAGTCCTATTTAACACTTGACTTACATATTCTAAACTTTTGCGTGTTAGAAGACGGTGGAATACAGAAGCCAGAGGAGGAACAACAGGATGACGAGGATCATGTAGGTGGCGGCCAGGTTGACGGTCTCCGCGTTGATCGGCATGGCGGCGGTGGTGGCGTCCAGCGAGCAGGCACCTAGCAGGCGCAACTGACCGCTGGAGGATCCTCGCGGAACGGGCCCGGAATCGCGCGTCAGAGCAATGGGCCAAACTCGAGCGGAAAAGGATCTTCCAAGAATTATAATATTTTCATAGTTTTTATTTTTCTTGTATGTGCTTACTCTAATTGGGTAATTTTTTTTCTCTTGGTGTTCCTTTTTAAAGGCGCATAAAATAACTCATTAAAAAGAATAAAAAAAACGAAGATAATAAAAGAAAAAACTAAGGAAATGGAAAAATATTGATTAAAAACAGAAAATGGATGGGAAAGGAACATTATTGAATTTAAATTGGACACTGGCGTATATACGCTTTGAATATAGAATATCTTCAAAAAAAAAAAAAAAAAAGAACGGCCGATCAAGAACGAACTGAAATGCAAACTCTTACTACAAAAAAAAAAGAACTTCATTTTTAACCTAAAAGCAATTAAAGATATATAAATTAGAAATATTTTAGGTTAAATATCTGCTACACGAGATTTTTTAAAACAGAAAGACACAGCAATTTGTCGACTACTTGTAAAATCACTTTCATCCAAAGATGAAGCATCTTCGATTAAATTTAATTATTATTTAGTTCTTTTAAAGAATTGTACTTACTGATTTAAAAGACAGAGTACAACATCCACAGGGCCACGAGAAGGAGCAAGAGAATGCAGTAGGTTGCCGCCAGGCTTTTCCCCTCAGACGGGTGGTTGACCATTGTGTCTCGCTTGTTGCTTCGCTCACCGTGCAGATGCAACTGAGCACCGTCGCGATGCAACATTAATATGTACAGAACAAACAAAAACAACACGACAACATTCTATTTTTCGTTCTGGCAACGCATTCTAGATTTATCGCCTACCAGTTTTGAATCTTTAGAGTTGTGGTCCGTTGTCAGATTTGTTTACATCTCTTTACAGATAACGATGTCATTGCCAAAAATATCGCGTTCGTTGCTCTTCTATTGAATGAATTGGCTTCTATTGAATTTAGTGTATTATTTATTGTTTATTTTTACTATTTTATGGATTTTTTGCCAATAAAATTACAAAGAAAACATCTGAATATTTGTGATCCGAGTACGGCCCTGTTGATTCATTTCTGGAGAATGATAAGCCGAGCTATATTTGCTTCCCTGGAATATCGGCCGTGAAGATTTCAAATTCAGACTACATGCATTGTAATCTCGACTGTACTACATTAACGCACTTTTTTCAAAATTTTAGTATTGTTATTATCAACTCTATTCGACATTGCATAAAACTGAAATTTACTTAAGAATTTCAAGTTTGAGTATATTTTTAAGACTTCTATTAACTATGGAAAGACACCGCATTAAATGGGAATTAAGGTGGCATTTCTGATTGAAATCAAGGAAATAAAAATCTAAGTAACTAATTTAAGAATGTACCTATCTATAAAAATCATATAAGTATTAAGAAAATTGAAAGAAAATTTAGAAACATTGCCAGTTCCTATTCGGTCTTTGGTTTCCGGCATCACACTTATTATTGATGAATTATCGAGACGCAAGGACAAAATAACTTTACGGCTATTCTCCGTGTTTAATACTTTCCTGACGAGCCTTCCTATTTATGCAACAGATGTTCAGATGTAACCTTGACCAGATCATCGGTCCATCTTGTGGGAGGCCTAGTTAGGAGGACTTCCAGGACTTTTCGGCCCCATCGGCCGTCCGTTCTGCGAGTAATGTGTTCGGCCCATTGCCATTAATGTTTAACACACATTAAGGTTTGCAATTCTTGAGAGAAGGACTGAAATAGGTTTCCGACACCTCACACATCGGACAAGACGCTTAAGCATATAATACTATTACTTGTTACCTGCCGTCGACGATATGATGGTTTTCAATAACTAACTGGCAAGTTGCGTTTGCTTGACGCAACCGACTCGCATCAATGAATGTAAATCTTCATCTTAACTGGGCTTTATTTGCCACACTGAACTACAGTTTTGTGAAACACCATCCTGGTAACACCCGGTGGTCCGTTGCCAAATCTTGACAACTTCGATTTAATCCCCATGTCAGGCGTACACCAAACATTTGTAAGTTGGACAAATATATTCGTCAAACTTGCAAATGATTGGCTCTGTGCGTGTTGTGAATGTCCTGCGACCCTCCTAGAAATCAGTGCAAATCACTTTTCTTTTTGAGACCCGATTCCAGTAAAGTGTCGACGATGGGTGAGTTGTCGTATTTACAAAGTACTACAATAGATTTATGTAAAAAATAAATCCAAAAAAACACAACAATTAGTTGTGTATTTTTGTATTTTATTTTATAATTGGAATCATCGCGTCTATTTTTGTCGTATTCATAGGACGTCGAATCATTGAGGCGTCAATTATTTAATTATGTTAAAGTAATCTTTTAAAAAAAAACGAGAAATGAAACATCATATTCGATCATAAGAAAATTATAGTATGCGCCATTACTACCCATTACAATGATGAAGTAGGTTTACAAAGGAATGAGCATAGAGAACCGAACGGACCGAGCACCCGCGTTGTAAATGTACCACCAAAAAGGTTTTGATAACGTTTTACTCGTATATTTCTGCCTATCGATTAAATTACGCTAGCACATGTTTTATATGACGTTTTTGTTTTACCACGGAGCAAGAACCAAAGGTTCCAAGAATTGAACTTTACAGACCCTGATCGAGACAGACTATATAAAATGTGTAAATCTTTTTCTTAATCGACATTTATCGCCATATAAATTAATATTTGAATGGCATATTCTTGGCGTTCGAGCTTCATTAATTAGGCAGATAATTATGACTTTCGATTTCTTTCGCAGCGAGCCAAATAATATAATGAGCATCCGGTATCGTGGTGCCAAATCGGAGCGCACAGACCTACATACAAACGCATCGACGATAAATAAACACAGATGGCAATCGATAAGTTAAATATATTAGTACATAAATTTCAAAAGAATTTTCACTTTAAAATAAATAAACATAACATTTCTTTTGCGCGAATTCTTCTTGACAGGTCTCATTTGTTTCTATATTTATTATTCTAAATATATGTAGAAAAAAGAGAAATATGCGGTGTTCTTTTGCAAAAATGTTTTATGGTTAAGTCGTGCTATATCTGGTGGCGTGATGGGTCCAATCTACTAATGCGAATCTTTAGTAGTTCTTTGTTTTTTTGACAAACATTTGTATGCATGAACATGTCTGTTTGTCTTGAGTCTGGATGACCACCGGAGGACGGGCAGCAGCGTCCTTTTCTTTGTACGGTGGAACATACTGCGATCGCCAATCCTCCTGCCAAGCGCAGCAAGCGGGGAGGCCTATGTCCAGCAGTGGACGATCATTGGCTGAGGTGTGTATACATTGCTCAGCAGTCTACATTATCTCTGAGTGATTTTTATTTCACTTTCCGTCACATAATACCTAGATTGAAAATTCAAACGATTACTTTATCGCACAAAATATAGCTTGTGTAATTCAAAATTTATGACGTAAACATTACACACAAGACGAGATGTCTTGCATTAAGGAGGCGATGTCTGCGTAGTTTTATTACACTCGTAAATAATGACAGTTCTATGAAATCTCAAGTTTTATGAGTTAATATCGAATTATGATAAAGAGTTTGTTTAAATAAAAAACTAAATAGTAAGCTTTTTTCGATCATATCCCCATGAGCGCGTTCCTATCTATAATGATCATCTATAATGTAGAAAAAAGTACTTTCCAACGTTAAACTCTCGCTCGCGTGTTAGAAGTAGCATAAATCCGTTCACTTCAAAAAATTTCATACATCAAACGGCAGCCGCTCAACAAATAACAAGTGTTTTTCTTATCTTTTTTATTTTCATTTCAATTCCGGCGTCTGGACAATGTTGCGATATATAATATCTGTACCCATTGTACCAAAGAGAACTCAATAATCTTTTAGTTTTCATTCCGTTTAGATGCTCTAAATACTGAAAATAACTTGGAATATTTTTAATTTTAGCTTTAGTTCCCATATTCATTAATTCATTAATTCATTCACAATTAAATGAGTAAGTGAATAAAACGAAATAAAAAACTTCTTTGGATAACATGTTTTAACGAATGTTGGCGACCATTATGGTGACTAACTTTCAACACAGCAGTTTTGAGTAATAATAAACGCATAGTGTTAGTTCCTCTCCTTCCTCAACTTTTCTTTCATTTTATCTTTTGCTGAATATTTTGCTAAATAATAGGTGGCAATTCGAGCTACGTATGTGATGAAGATACGCGAGATTCCTCGTTTTTATGGTGTCAACTTCTTTCCCCATTTGTTGCCACAATACCTCAAACCCACTACCACCACCTCAGCCTATGAACGTCCACTGTTGGACACAGGCCTCCTCCATTGATCGCATCATTGGGGGGAAATGTGCTATAATCGCCACGCTTGGTAGGCGGGTTGACGATCGCAGTATGTTCCACCGTAGTAAGAAAAGGACGCTGCTGCCCGTCCTCCGGTGGTCTTTTACATCCAGACTCAAGACAAACAGACATGTTCATGAACACAAATGTTTGTCTTGTGTGGGAATCGAACCCACGACCTGCGGCGCGAGAGGCAAGTGTCTTGCCACTGCGCCAACCGGTCAGCCTCATACAATCTTGAGTAAACCCAGAAACCAAAAATAATACTGTAACCTAAATTCATACTAGTACAAGTCAACGCCACAACAGAGACTCGATGAAAACGGTTTTATAGCAGTCGCCGTCATAAAAAAGATCAAACATAGTTTTTGCAGCCCTCTTCAAATAATCGTAACGGCATGTAATTATTCAGTCAGAAGTTTTCGAAAGTCTGCCGAGTGATAGATTTACATAGAAAGTTTCTTGATAAATTAAAACCATTAAAATTCGTCACTACCACTTGGAGCCGAGGCGCGTTTGCTGGCAATCCGAACTAAATGATTATCATTACATATGCTAGAGTAGAATTCTGCTACCGCACTGCGCTTGATATCTATTGCCTAACTTTCCCAGGTTGATCCCAGAGGCTACCGAACAAGATGCCGGAGTCAATCGATGATACTGAACACACACAACTAAGTAGGATCTAAACATTCACACAATTGGTGGGAAAACGGTCTAAAGCGATCTAACTGTAGAGGTCCTCTTTGTAGAGGTTTAACTGCTCTCAAATTTAGTGAGGGATACATTTGATCAAAGATCTTTTTAGCCTTTACTGTTCGCTTTCCTTCCCTGTTCCAAAAACATCACGTTCATACGCACTGCGCATATCACGTTACGAACAGTTTTTTTTTATAACGAATAAACTAGCACTTGACAACAGTTCCGCCTGATTTTAGGCGATGATGTGCCGCAAAATGGTACGAGCTAGTTTAAATATATCCTATTTACTCTTCTCTTGAAGGTACCCGCGTCATACTTGAATGGAAACACTGATGCTGGCAACTTGTTCCAATCCTTAGCCGTAGGCACGATGAACGATGATTCGAATCGCTTAGTTCGGACTCGCGGCACGTCCACTACGAAAAGATGGAAACCAGTCGTTTATGTTAACGAAGGTCTTGTTTCCTAACACAAAAATATATCTATAAATAAGTTCACGTAACAAAGACCGAGGTCCGTTCGTAAGCAAGTTTGATTTATTTTAAAATCAAAGCTGTATATACTCGTTTTTCTGGAAAAACTCCAAAATTTTTCACCGACTCGAGTTTTTTTTATGCGATGAGTAAATAACGAAAACTTGCGAATGGACAACCATCGTCTGAATTTAGTTTATTAGAGTTTTTAGTGAATATTACTCTCTCTCTCTCTCTCTCTCTCACTCTAATGTTATTTAGTTACAATACGGCCGACGTATCTTGGCGAGTCTGAATATAGGCTCTGCGAAGTTTAGCGCATGAACACTCGTGAAG
>DWLR01003814.1:0-12963 GCA_018246295.1 Papilio alexanor hazarajatica
GTGCGCGCGACGCCGCGCCCGGCTGCCGGCCCGCCGCCGCCGCCGCTTACTCCTCTTACTCACGTCAGGGAATACCTCCTTACTGACCATCTCGCGATATTAAGAGCCCAATTCCGAAACACGAAAAATCAAAATGTCGGCTGACGAGTATAACTTAAATCTAACCACTTAAAACTACTAAAAATATAAAATCTTACTTAAAATTTAATTACTAAACACGGAAACGAAAACAGATAATAAATAAAATTGATCTAGAATCTAAAAAATCGATAATTAGGGATCGTCTGTGAACACGCGACGCCAGCGCAGCGCACCGAGGTCAAGGTCAAGCTATGAGAAATGCGAGTAAGCCCGGGAAGTGGGGTAGCGGGTATTGGATAGTGCACACGACTCACTGCCGAGCGACGCGGAGACTGCGCGGCGCCGGCTCGCCGACGGCGACCTCGGCTAACCTTTTCATTTCTACCTTCAATTTTTCAATATTTTTATAACTTTTTCTCTGGTATACCGTCAATCAGCTGTATTATTTTATAAAACGGGACTTACCTATACACTTGTATTTGCCACCGTAAAATTGAAATCATTATTAGAGAAAGATTGTGAACTGAACGAAGCATTTACCTATCCTTGCGTTGTTATGGCAAAGGTATAGTTTAGGTTTGTTGAGTTGAGTATGATAGTCTGATAAATATAATATCTTAAAACGCTTATCAAAGAAAAAATATTTTTGTTACGTTTGACTTGATAAGTTAAATTCTAATGGTTAGATTAGTTCATAATATCGCGTAAGATTATAAAGTAACGATTTTTACAATTTACTGTAACATATATACCAACGAATCACAACTTTGTCAACAATCGGGAATTGTAAACATTGTGTAAAACTACTGCATATCGCAGTAGAAGTTTAAGTTTTTAAAATACAGATCATTTATTTAGCGATCATTTATTAACACCTTTGTGAGAAGAACATATAATATTTTAGAACACATACACATAACACTCAGAGAGGTAGGCAGAGATAACATTGCATTTTCTACCGTCTGTACTATGGGAAGTGTTCCGAAGAATTTTTTGGAACAATTCCTGCCACTTGGTTTCGTTAACGCACAACACGACAAAGCTCCAGCTTCCATCCGCACCACATTGATGGTTGACATTCCACAACCGTACGGTTTTCGCGGAACTTCTTGCCTCGCACAGCCGCGTTGTGGAATGATTTGTGCCCAGCGGTATTTCAAAACAGATACGACTTAGGGACCTTCAACAAGAGAGTGTATGTACTTCTTCCTTAAAGGCTGGCAACGCATCTGCAGTTCCTCTGGTGTTGCGGATGTCCATGGGCGCCGGTTGACTTAATGCTAAGCGACCCGCTGCTAGTTTGCCTCCCTTATTCTAAAAAAAAAACGGATTTCCATTTGGCGCGATGTCGTCACAACTCGCTCGCCTCTTCGTCATCTGCACATCAACGCAAACATGCTCGGCGGTTACGATTACGCCTTATATCGCCTCTCTTTATGAGGTCACTAACAGACAGACAGAAAAGTTTTTCTGGGAGGTCGTCTTCCAACACTGCCGTTCACTTTTGCAACGTACATTTTTCTTGTCACTCTCTTCATGCAGCCTTCAACATGCCCGAACCACGACGTATACTTCACAGTATCCAACAATGTATTTTAGTATGTTCATTATATTTGAATAACAATTAGTAAAAATTCCTGATGAATTTTAATTTCATTCTGTATTGCAGAGAAAGAGAAATCTCTGAATTAAGAACCGGCTTTGGACTCCTCGATAATTTATTACCTAGGTGCATTGCTGTCGCTAGATATATTTTATATACCATATACATGTCTGAATCATAACAAAAATTACATTATTATTATTATAGGAGGGGTATTAAAATAGATAATTTTTGACACTGCTGCTGCAATTGCTGAAGCAAAGTTCAACAACAAAATCTTGGAATGGAGAGCACATAATGTTTAAAAAAAATACATATCTATTTTGATTATGACAAAATAAGGCAATTTTACGATTTATTTTACTAACTCCGACAGATGTCAAATTAGCCTTGCAATATATATTTATTTTTAATACATTTTAATATTTAAGCGCCAGAAACAAAAACAAAAACAAATTAAACGCTATGCATTTTTGTAGACTGAGTGAACGTCAGTGTCTGCTAGTTTGCACTGTGTGAGACACCGGCGCTCCTCTAACAATTCATATGACTACATTAATTCTAGTAGCATCGTAGTTTTAAATAATTTACAATTATAAAAGATATAAATATGTACAATTGCGCGGGTACATGTGTGTGTGTGTGTGTGTTCGTGTGTGCTCGTGTGAAAGTGTAGGTTTAGATGTGAGTTTTGTATATCACAGTGAAATATATGAGGCGGAAGAACTACTGGAGATTAATATTTTTGGTTTTTGGCTTGCAAATTAACAATAAATTATTTTGCAGAATTTTTCAGTTTCTTCGTAAGTTAATTCCTGGAGATAACTTTTGACCACACTTTTGCATTTGAGATAAGGTAGGGGTTGTAGATATATCTTACAAATTTTGTTTATAGTGTTGTAAAGGTGGCTGCTGAGACTCGGGTAGCTTCGGCCCGCCAGAGCAGCTTTGACAACGACAGGCGGGCGCACAAGATATGTACGACGTTTATGGTCTAGTAACATTGGGTTATAGGTTAATGCTGAGTGTGCACGTAAAGTAATGTTAAGCGCACAGAGTTGTCGGACAGTGAGTACAGATATTTCTTTACATAGCTGGGTAGTTGAATACCGATACCATAGAATAGACCAGTATGTACACATATTTTTTCTGTTTCATATATTACGTAAATATGAAGCAAGTTATCATAAACATTGGTTTTAAGCTTATGCTTATTTTTATTACGCAAATTTAACGGCGGCTATTTTGAGAATATTATAATGGAAACAAACTCCGGTGTTACACTTTAGTCCAATAAATAAGTAAAGAAATAAAATGACACTGGTCTAAATAGGTTTGGACATCCTACTAGTATCAATGAGTATGGTGTACAATCACATACTATTTATTGCTAGACAAAGTTAAAGTAGTGATATGATCAAGAGGGTTCGATTATCGCTACGCGTGCAACCCGGGCATTGTTAACCGCTAATTGTTAGGTCGCTCTTCCAGCCGTGTCTGCTTCTACCTTAACACGTGAAGTGAACATTTTTAATGAGTCGTTCTGCGACAGGACACCGGCAGCGTGACAAGACACAGCGATGTCGCACTGCGCAACCGGATTTTGTACCTAAATATCGCCACGCTAAAATTTCATCGACATACAATTAAAATATAAGACAGGTCATTTCATAAACACGAAAACTATAAAAGCGGGATATGGCCAGAATCACTTATCAACAGATACCTTCAGTACCATTTGTGCTTTTCAATATTAAAAAATTTATATTGATTGATGCCCCCATTTCCTTGCATGCTAATAGCCGCAGACGAGGTGAGGGGGCAGGGCAGGGCAGTGCTAGGACGAAGGAGTATGGGTCAAGCATCACGCGCTTCACGTATAAACAAAAACAAAAAGATGAGTCCAAAAGAAGTAGTGGAACACGCTTGTTTAACCGTATTAGTGCCACGCGTACTGTGGTGACCGTGTCGCTATTTTTGATGACGATTGTCAATTCGCAACGCGCTCGGCTCGATTCAGCATCTTGTTGCGAGTCTGTCGAGTTTCCTCTCGTAATTACAAACTTTCATTAAATTAATCGTAAACACCCTGCATAAGTAGCTGTCTTTCTTAAAAAATGCCTATCAACCTGAAGTGCGAGCGCGCCGGGCGGCATATTTCGACGAAAAACAAGAGCAGCGCGACCGCGTCGATTGGCATTGTTCGCAGATAAATGAAGGAAGCGCTATCGCGCTTCATGGCACAATTCGACACGGATTTTTAAAAACCTCTTAGCACTAAAACGGTTAATATAATGACATGCTAAATAGCGCTGTCGCTATAATTTATAGGTCGACGGAATCCTTTCGATAATTATAAGAAAATATTTTGGTGGTAATTAGCTGCCACTGCACTCGCTGCCGTCATGCAGCTAAATTATTTTTTTTAAATGAATATACCCTTAAATAAAACCACAGTCACTGAATAATAATACGTGTGACAAGTACATGTGTACAATATATCAAAGGTCGGAGTAACAGAATGTGGGGCAGGGGGCAGTAAAGACGGCTGCGGATTAACCCCGTCGACCTTGGCCTTGGCATCCCCCGACCTACCCCTGTGCGGCGGACAGCGCGCATCCCTTAAGCTGGGGCTGCGCGCTGTCACAGCACTTGCACAATTTTTGCAAACATATTGTACTAGTCACTTTACATTTAATAAAATTAAGAACCTTCACAACTTAACAAAAACATCAAAAATCAGGCGGCACACATGAAACAACACTAAAATATCTACAATCTGAGCTAGACTGACCGCAACTCAATCTGACCTAGACTACATTAAACTGGACAATAAGTTAAGTAACTTATTGTCCAGTTTAATGTATAATATAATTTCAAGAAATTATAATGAAAAAAGCCTGCCCACTTGAAATCCATTCAAATTCGGAGAGAATAAAACCATATTTGTTTTATCAAACATAATTATGAATTAAGATACCGTGGTACACCTCACATTTAACGTCAAAATTCGTAACTTCTAAAATATTAGTAGAAACCAAAACCTTTTTCTCACATCCATATACAATATCTCACAATTTCTACAAAACTACATTTCCCATAAAAATATTTCTATATGAAGTGTAATGGCTGCCTTCCTTTGGAACAGCATATAGTACTAACAACTGCTTTCATAAAATATTTTTTTGGTATTCATCATCTCCCTGCCATTTTCCCACCTACATGTACAAGATATTACATACTGTGCTGTACAATGTACAGCACAGTATGTAATATCTTCCATATATCCTGGGCTCGACTGAACGTTTTGGCTATATTTTTTACAGTTTGCCACCTTCCTGGTGCCAACCCACTTTGGGAATTTAGTGGATTTAATTGTTCGAATTCAAATTTGTCTATCTAACTATAGTTATAAAAAAGTGCATAAGACAAGAACTGTGATTATCAATTATATTATTTTATAATGAGTCATTGTTTGACTTGACTATTGTAAAAATACTAAGAAAAGGCATTCCATACTTGGGCGTATGGAAAATCTATTTTGCTTTCTAGGTGCTTGGATTTTTTAAGGAATAAATATCCTTGTCAAAGATTATATTTACTGAGTAGTCTGATTCTCAAACACATTATTAAGTCACATGGTTTGCAGAGGCCGCTGCTGCTTTCCCTAAGGATCAATGAAATGGATGAATAATGTTATTAATGAACATTATTCATCCAACATGTTTTATACTTAGTGTTTCAATTGATAAAAAGCAGGTAATAGGTAAAAGCAAGATAATGTATGTAAAAGGTGTAATACCTTATGTAAAAATATATATTTGAATCATCCCCTTTTATTAATGCATATTTGAAAAATGTTGTGCTTTACATATTATGTAAAAAACCCGGATGCACTTCATTATGGAGGGTAATAACATATAATTACATTAACATATATTTGGCGATCTAGACATCCATAAAAGTGATGCATTTAGCAAATCTTTTTATGGCAGAGGCATATTGCAGTAGCAGCTATTTTCAATGGCCTAACTCCATCAACAAAGTGCCCTGACTTAAAGAATAACAATGAAATAAAAAATCTATTTTAATTATAAGACCTTTTAATTTTTATGATGTCCATTAAAAATATTTGCTTAGGCTGGCATCTGATCTGATTGATGCTAATGTCTATGGTCACTTAACAGGTGAACTATTTATTCTTTTGTCTCCTCTAAAAAAAGGCATATAGTATAACCAAATTTAAACCAAAATTAATTACTGTTATGATCACCTATGAATTCCACATCAAAGTTGACGTTGTATTTGTTGGACTCTAAGACATATCTCTTATAATACCTTGGACCTTTTGAGGAAATTCCGTTTGGCAATAAGTTACAATATGTTACGCTTAGTAGTTATAGAATTCTAAGCTTTAAAATGGCTAGAAACATCAATAAATCAAATCTAGAACTAGACATAACAAGATTATTAGTTAATTTATCAAGCATCTCTGAAGCAAGATTCAGCTAAGAACTGTGCTGCTTGTCTAATTTTCATTTTCAAAAGTTGGAAATCAATGCCTGAATGGTTTGTACCAAAGCTTCATTAAATCATTTTTAGATTTTCTAAAGTAAATACACATTTACTAATAATTGTAAATGTCACTATTAAAATATTTGCATTATAGTCTGTCTTACAGCACAAAAACCTTAAAATACCTTTGTATTATATTCATTTTTCAATATTTTAATGTTTTGTGTACTAATGCTTGCTTTTGAAAAGGAATAACAAAACTCATTCATAAGCAATGGAATTGTTATTGATTTGATTACAATAACTCATGGGCTCATCCTGGAATATTATTAATATTATTATTATCACAAGGGTAATAAACCCTTTGATATGAAATGTAATTTTAAGCAGGAAACAGTAGTTTCCTGCTTAAAATTAGGTGCGAAATTAGGTAACACTTTGCGAGAGATTTATTTATATCGAATTTATCACTAATTGGCTACCAATAGGAATTTATAGGATCATTAATGCCAGGCTATTGTAGTTCAACAAATAAAAAATAAATAAACTCAATACAAGTAGACACAGAGTCCAATATATTAAATGGGTTTAAGGTACTCACCTGATTGATCAGAGCCATTCTTTGGGCCTTCGTCGGTTGGTTTCTCTTTCAACGAAGACAATAAACTCGCAGCTGACATAGCTTGTAAATCTCCTACACAATTTCTCAGTCTTCTTTCAATATATTAATTATTCTAAAATTCTAAAATACCTAGACAATATTTACAAAAACTCAGTAAATTATTCTATCACCTATGTATTGTTTATATCACAGACTTTTCGTTTTTCACTAAACAATACGGATCAAAACGTCCACGCACGAAAATACTATCACTATTTACAACTCTACATATAATAAACTTATTTACACATTAAAAACTAACATTTATCAGCTAAATTTAGTAAATACGCTTTAATGGTCACAAGATACTCATAACTAAAACAATTTATCAGTTTTCGATGCAAAAATATATAAAACGTCCGCCATATGCCTTTTGAGACCTAAGTTATCAAGCTAAATTATATATGTACCATTTATAGAAACATCCAAACTACGACGACGTATTTTTAATCCAGTAGGGTTATATCCAGTTGCCATTGTTTAGTTTTTTGATATAAACGGCGTTTTATTCCTATGTGACTGTCATAAAATTTTATGAAAAGTTTCCGTTGAAGTTGATAATTGTTTGAAGATAAATGTTGTTGCCCTTCTCACAATCTTTATTATATTGTATTTCTTGAAAAAATATAATAATTTTATCATAATCAAATGATACATTTATCTTCCCTAAATAAAAAAGTTCATTGAAGACACAATATTTCTGTACCTTAATACAATCTCTATTGAACTTTATCTATAGCAATCTAGCAACAAGAAAAAACTGTATGTAGGTATTTATGATTTCGTGTATGGTGTTGTAAAACCCATACTTATATTCTCTTTGGTAAAACCTAAAAAAAAAAAACCAAAAACATTAATCAGAGATTTAGGATAGGGTGTAGATTGTACTTATAATTCTAAAAAATGTCTGTAAAATGGACTGGTATTCATAGTGAATCAGGTATATTACGGAAGAGTGAGTTTAAAGAGAAGAAAGAAGAGTTATTTGTGTTCGGCTACTCGTGCAAACTGTTCAGGGACGATGATAAAGCCCTGCACATTGATCAAGGCAAGCACCTCATACCGTGGATGGGGGACGAATCATTGAAAATCGACAGGTTCGATACGTTTTTTACTATAAAACTGTTAATATGGCGCTAAAAAGTAAGAAAGCGATTTTCAATCATAAGAAATTATTAAATTTTTGGAAGACCCTAAGATTTTCGCAGAGGATGTCTAATGATGTCGTCGCCGCATGGAAGGCAGCTACAGTCGTTTGCTGCTGCTGCGCAGCATAATGTTATGGTGACGGACGCCGGTGGTATGTATTAAACATAACGGTACACTTGCGTATGTATTTGACTGTGAACTTTTGAATTTTGTACCTGTTTCAACTTAACTTTTCAAACATGTTTGCTGCGTGTACATTATTTACACATATATCTTTACTTTGTATCAAAAGTTTATTTGAAAGTTGTAAAATCAAAATTCTTATCAATTTTAATGACAGGTAATGTCATATAACACCATCAGTTGACCTTTCTTGTTAATATTATAAAAGTAAAACCATTTTAGTGTAAGATTTAGACCATAACCATTTTCAAGCATGGACGCAGCACATGTGTTAATTTATGAAGAAATAAAACTGTGTCCACTCATGGATCTCTTTGTGCTTTCCATATTTGTCACTAAGCTATTGGAAAAATTGTTGCAATTTTTTGCATCAAGTGATAAATATCTATATCTACTCAACCTCATATGGAGTCCTGCCATTTCCATCCATGCTCAAATCAATTTCGTGTATTTTTATATCTCTATGAAACATTTCAGCAGTTCCATTGTTTAAAATCCTACATGGCATTATTTCTACTCTTCATACAAGCTAACACCTGTTATAGAAATATGTTACTCAGTGCCTAGGACAGAAACTAGTGCCGTTACTTGCTCACTACCAATAACCTAGTGCATATAATACCCTTCTAACACTATGAGAAGTGAATTTAAAATGTATCAAATAAATGTTTTAGCACATATCATTTAAATAATGACCGACCAAAGTTAGTAGTATTTTTTGCATAAATCATGTAAATGATTATATCTAAACAAATTGAATTTCTTTGGTCTGGCTATATTCATATTTAAAGCTAAATGTTCTAGGCAGGTAAGCTTAAAATGTTATAAGTTTTCCTCTTTGTTTCGAGGAACAATGTAAATAACCAGTCTTACATGGAAATATAACTAATTGGCAATATAGAAGTGTAGAAGTAGATAGTGGAATGATAAATCGCTAAAATACTGATTTTGCTGGATATGTATGAGATTTTTAATACACATAAAAACAAAAAAATGTTGTACATAACATAAAACTCGAGCCGTTAACCCAGAGGGGTGGGGGGCATTGGTTACAGATTTCCATTTGGTGCAGTCCAGGCACATTTTGCCTCTTCTACATCCATACACCTATGCATTCACCACCTCAGCCTATGATCGTCCTCTGCTGGACATAGGTATCCTATGGTTCCACCATACTAAGAAAAGACTGCTGCTTCCAGTGGTCTTTTGTGACATGACATGTGATGATAAATGTTTGTCCTGTGTGGGATACGAACCCATGACCTGTGGCATAAAAGGCAAGTATCTTACTACTGCACCAACCAGTCAGTCAACCTATGCATACATGCTAATAAATCTTATACACCATTTACATTATATTTTTTCATTGAAAACATAATATACCTAACATTTATTAAAATTTAGATGAATAGGTACATCCATGCTAGATTGTTTCTTTACAAAATCACATCTGGAGATAAAAAATAGGACCTTAAAATGAAAAAACATCTTCCAATTATACTTAATATTTCACATCAGTTATTGCTGCAACCCACTTATCCATCTATCAAAACCAACAGTTTTATTTCTTCATAAACATACAATCAGAATGTGAGATAGGGCAAAACTGATGTCAATTTGAAACTGTTCCCAATAAAGTTATGCATGTGTAGTAAGACGTGTATTAATTCTTCAGATATGACGCGCGCGGTGCCCTGCACGAGCTGGCGTCGCTGGAGGCGCCGCCCGGGGGCTTCGACTGGCGCGTGGAGCTCACCCGCGCCGAGCGTGACGTGGAGCAGCTCTGCGACGAGGAGCGGTACCGAGCGCTCCACACGGACGAAGACGAAGAAGAGATGTACAAAGGTAAAGGAATGTTACAATGTGTGTGTTGGTGGCTTTGTTAAACATGTTATGAATACTCACAAGTAGTGTACGGTGCGACTGTACATTTTCTTAGGACAGCAATTATTGGCTGCGCTTGCGAGCCAATTAACGCAATATAAACGAAGTAACTTGTTCACAAGATACATGGGCTCATCTCTCTCAGCCACCAAGAGCCGAGAGTATGTTTGACTAACAAGGATCGCGCCCGCCAGCTTGTCATATTTATCCAGCATTTAATTAATCATATAATAGTGTTCGATTCAACAAGGAACCCTACAAGTAGAATTTTAATAGAAAGTAGAATACTGATAAAAGAAATAAAAATCTGGCGACAGAAAGAAAAAGCAACTGAAAAATTGATAACGCAAAGTGCACATCTTTTGTTGAGATCTGATCAACATTAATGAAGAAGAGAAGTAAGAATCAACATTGAAAAATAATATTGGAATCTTGGCATGTCCTTATAAATACAGTTTTATTTTATTTAAAGTTAATAAATTATTATTACTAGGAAATAGCTTTACATTATGAATAACTTACAAAGCTCTAGAAGCAATTGAGAAGCACTCGCAAAGGCAAGCATCTTACCGACCACGTCAACTGGTTCGTCAATATAATATATAATGTTATAATAATATATGGTCCCAAATCAAATGCAATTTTATTGACACAATGCTGTATATTGTTAAGAAGTTGTGTGTTGCCTTTTAATAATGTAAACACTATTGTGCATTGCAGAGGAAGAGCTGAAGCGCCTGCACGCGGCCGGCTACGGGCAGGTGGGCTTCAACTACGAGGCGGGAGCTCCGCCCCCGGAGCCTCCGCCGCAGGAAGCCGACGAGCCTTTTCTGCCCACTGACGCCTTCAAAGACCTTTTGCCCCCTGATACAGTATTTGTATGTTTACTTTGTTATTGTAAAACTTTTTGTTAATTAAATTTTTTAAAAGAATGGTGCCCCAGAAGTAAAGCTGTTGATAAAGAAACGAATGAAAGAGTCAAATGAAAATATACATGTTTGTAGTAATATTATCCTAAGAGGGAATTCTCACAATGTTATTGTAATAAAATAGCGTTAGCCAGCGGTATTTTGAAACGAGTACTCAGTAGGTCACATTAGGGAAAGACTTGTTGGCTAAAACTATACTAGAGATTTGTAATGGTACGGTTCATAAAATATAAATAAATTTGTTTGACAGCCTGAGACGGAGAAACAAAATGCAATAATCGAGAAGACTGCAAAGTTCATTGCGAGCCAGGGCGCGCAGATGGAGATACTGATCAAGGCCAAGCAGGGGGACAACCCGCAGTTTCAGTTCCTGAGCAAGGAGTCGGCGTTGCATGCCTACTACACCGCGCTCGTCGCACTCATAAAGGCCGGCAAGTGGCCCGAGAAGCCTCCACAAACAGTCGAAGGTGAGGGAAACTAACTAAAGTTTGCAAAATGTGCGTTTAAGAAAGATACTGAGAAGCTCTTTCGAATTTGTTGTTTTTTTTTTTTTTTGTGGTAGCAGCATTTTACAATTACGATAAACATTATATACAAAATGCTTGTAGTATAAAAATAAAATTTTTACTTTCAGAAAAGCATCCAGAACCCACTGAAGAATATTTACACCCAAGCTTAGCGTCTACAATTATTGAATCTGTAAGTTATAAATCAAATGTATTTGTGCAAAAGTTATATATATTTTTTTTAATACATGTACGAAACTGAATGAATTAAGCAGATTTGTATGATGAATTCGCAGCAGATGTGTCGCCGTGTAGTATTCATAATTCCACGTTCTATGTAAACAGTCAGAGAAGGCATCTAGGGCAGAAGGGCTAGATTAACACTAGGTTTACGGGACGCATCATTTTGACGCATTTAGAGTTTTATAAGGAAAATTGCAAAAATCGTTTTTATTTTCATTTAATCTCTTGTAATGACTTTTATCCATTGATCGAGGTAAATATATATTGAAGTCTATTTTCTTCAAAAGTGTTGAAATATTGAAACTCTCTATGTGGTATATACCTATCTCTGCGGACATGCGATCGTAATGTAGTTAGAACTTTGAGTGACATGCAAACATCACATAAATAGCACATAGAAATGTACCGCAACTGTTGCTCATAAGCAACAATAGAAGGAAGGAAACGTAGAATGTCAATCGAGGTCGGAGTGCGAACAGATTGTGAAGGTTTCAGTTACTTAGTTCAAGTATTGAAAAATAAAATACTAGAATATTTTTTGAATTAGTAATCTTATTGTGAACTTAAATTTTATACTATTTTGACAAAAAGCCCTTCTTTATCATCTAGCATGTGTAGAAGAGGATTTTTTTTCTTTTTCAAAACATAGTATTTGTGGGAGTGTTCTGGCTCTGAAGAGGATGACATTGAAGTGATTCAAAACGAGGATGAAATTGAGGTTTTGTAATCTGATGATACTATGAAGCAGCAGAATCATCAGACAGTGTCAAAGTTATGCAGAAAGGAATTCCTATTTCAGTTGGCCAAAAAACTTGCAAAAGGAGAAAAATAAAATAGAAAAACATAAAATGTAAAATCATTCATCACCTAAAACTTCGCGAGAACGCAAGACCCAAATTGGATTTTGTAAAAGAAACAGGAGCAATAACACATGTAAAATATGTGAAAAGGTTGTTTGCGGAAAGTAAAATATTGAAATAATGTAAAATAAAATTATTGAATAAAAAAAAACTTTCAATAAATCTCATATTGTATTTTTTACTTATAGTATGTAATTACATTGCTTTCTAAGTTTGGTTGTATGAATTCGTTCACACGTCAAATTGGCGCGCGTACATCCGCAGGCGCCGGCGATCCCGAGCATCGCGTACCGCCCGTCTGCGGACTGCGACTACACGCTGCTGGTGGCGCGGCTGCGCGCGTCCCCGC
>DWLR01003815.1:0-12963 GCA_018246295.1 Papilio alexanor hazarajatica
TGTATTTAAAATTGTCTTCATTAGCTGACAAAATTACGATGCCTTCTAATTTTATCCAATACTTTAGTACTTAGGGTTCTTCTAGAAAAGAGCGTCCTTCCTAAAATGACAGCAACTCATCTGCGGTTCCTCTGGTGTTGCGGATATTCTGTTCTGTCTTGGGCGACTTGTTGCTCGTTTTCCCCCTTCTTCTATAATAAAAAGTTAATCAATATACATTTTGGAACTCTTATCACTAAGTTTATTTTGCAGGTTCGTGGCGGCCGATAGGACACATGCGACCATCTTCTCCTCTTCTCGATTCCGTCAGAGACCAGTTCGAGGACTACGACCAGCTGGCGAAAGATTTTACCCGCGTGTTCCTGAACAACGAGCTGAACATAGCGCAGAACGCGCAGCTCTTCGATGTCGTATTCCTCGTCGGCCAGTCCAAGCAGAAGACAAAGTTTATCGGAGTTCGCGCTATACTGGGTGTCAGAAGTCGGTTAGTACACATATACCTTATTTTATTTTTAGTATAACTCTAATTTTTCATTTGAAAATTTAAATAGATTTCAATTCTAACCTTGGACTGACATTAGAGATATTGAGTCGTGGCAGTTTAAATGCGCTCACTTTGACCTTTTAAAATTAAAAATGTTAGTTAAATTTAGACCGCAGTACTTACACCAATAAAATGTTACCTTGATAATACTCAGTAATAAAGTAAGATATCGTAAAAAAACTTTTACTTTAATTTAAAATGCAAAAACTTGCTTCATCGCCTCACCATAAAAACTAACAAAAAGAAAAAAAACCATTTAAACGTATTACTAACTTCAATATCAGCTGCGTATGTGTATTATTATTCCATTCCAGGGTATTCCAAGAGATGTTGTACGGCATACAAACAGGCTTTGGTTCGCCTCAAGTCCCAGTGGCGGAGCTGCTGGCCCGACCGGCGCCAACCCTGCTGTCGCCAACGCCCGCACGACAGAAGAGCAGTAACTTCTTACAAGTCCCTGATATTGAATCGCCTAGGTAAGAGATACAAGACCTCCCACGGCTATTTGACATCCAAGCGAATGAAAATTTTAATTCTTTCTTTAAATACATTTTTTTAATTAAAGAAATGAAACTGCATTCTAAGATTTTTTGGAAAAAACGCTAGCCTGTAAAAATGTTTTCTCACGAAGCATAACTTACACCAATCGATTGTTCAAATCAATTTCAAGAATATTTTTTGTAATCACAAATCCAATAATAAATTAAGAAGCAACATTCATAAACAATGACCATCTGTTCTTGGAAAAGTTTGCACACTTTAAAAGTGCCAGGTGCTTAATTATCCTAAACAAAAATGGCTAAAAAGTATTTTTAAAACTTTGCACACGTTACCGTTTTGATCAAACATGCAGATGAATGTCGCGCCATGTTTAATTCTTACGTTTTTTTTATTTTTCTTTCAGTCATTAAACAAAATATGCTATATTACTATTTAAGACGCCTATATCTTTTCCCCTTACTATTGCTAATATAACTAATAAATGTTAGTTGGTTTAATAAGCCACAAAGGTGACGGGCAGTGAAGCTATCATATAATCATAAACATTTACGACTTTAAAAAATGCTAATTTAAAAGTCAACGGAAAAATTTTCTTTTACAAATAGGTTATAAGTCGATTTTTAAATGTACATATATCACGATAAAAATAAGTACAAACAGTTTTTTTTATTAAATAGTTTCTCGTCAAAAACATAAAATTTTCGCTTTAAATCTCTATTTTGTCTACAACTCAACAAATGTTTTGAAATTCATACAATAATAACGTGATGTACGTATTGTGATTGCAGACCGAAGAGTGTGCCGAGTTCCCCGATGGTGAAGCGCGCGTTTTCCCGGCTGGGCACCATCACCGCGGGCTGGGGGCGCTCCATCAGAAAGCAGCACTCGCAGCTCAACGCCGACGACAAAAAAAAGTGGGCCAGCTCGCAGGACTGCTCCAGTAAGTATCAAGAAGCTATGTAAAACATCAACCAATCATATGGACCAAGTTATTTAAAACATCATTTTTTGTATCCCACTTTATGTAGTGAGCGGTCGGCATTACTCGTTTTCGGTATCCACGTTGTTTAATTGTGTCATTACTGTAAATATTCACTTCTTACTGATGTGAAGCACGCATCCTTTTGTTTGCCTTAAAAATCGTACTTTATACATCCAATATTTCTTTCTTTACACTAGATTAAAAAATATCTACACAAATACAGTTAATTGAAGAAATGTTTATACTACTCTTACATTAGCTGACATAACAATATTTAATGATCGTTAAACGTTTTATTGATCTCTTTGATAGATAGATAGCGACAATCTTAGCTGCGTACGTTTTCCGATGTTGACAATTCTAGAATTTTAAATTTTTGTACTTTCAAAACATGTACAAAACATTTAACGACTACATATTTTTATTTAAATGCTACATTTAAATGTTTACTGACAAAACAACGTCGTAATAGTAAATCCATCAACCCGATTGTTATCGAAAGATATAAGAAAGTAAATAACATTCAAATCCATATAATCCATATTTATAATAAGTTTGTTTGTCAAATAGACTCGTGGATGAACGATTTCAAAAACACCTAGCACAACACTCTTGGCAATTTTCCATTGCAGCGGATGCGTGAAATGTCGCCGTCAGGGTCGAAAACAAGCAGTTACATTTCTACCATTGTCAGACGCATGTTGGAATTTTAACGCACAATAAATCATAATTTACGATACTCGAAACAACGGCCGTATGTTCACTTGTAAGCTAATAAGCATTTAAAAACTAAAGTATGTATTTAAAATAAATGACTAATAAAAGTGTTTTGGTAGGTGAATACACTTTTTCGTACCATATTGTTATTTAAAATACACAACAATATTATACCCTACGGATGTGCTTGGTACCTATCAATTTAAATAGCATGAGCATTAGTTAAGGATAGCCACTAGCCTTCCACAGTAACTAGCATCAGTAATAAAGGACTATGTTTCTAGAACTCCACAACTATGCACTACATATTATGTACATATTTATTGTATACACAGAGAAGACATGGCATTACTTTAACCAGCCCTTGTCAAGCAACGAAAATTTGTTTAAGACAAGTAAGTATACGTGTAAATTGAGTGATAAACAAACGAGTTTATCCAATCTGTAAGCCTTCATCGGACGTAAACTATAAGACCAATAGGGTTAATACCCAGCTGCCAGTCTGGTACATAACTTTCTTGCTACAATCACAAGTGACGGTAATGTACAACGAAATAACAATCAAAAAGTTCAATTTATCCACAAAAACAAAGCTATTAAATAACAAATCACAACCGTAATTTCTTATTTGCAGATAAAGAAAGTAAAGAGAAAGAGAAAGAGAAGAATGCAGCGTTAGCAGTGCCAAGACTGTCGGTATGCGCCGACGCACAAAAAGTCGACCGCGCCAAACTCGCACAGACCGAGGTGATATTTTTCTCCTACATACGGCTTTATTACAACAGTACCGTAAACAGTTTTTATTGTTTTTTTTTTTTTCAATTTATAAGTGGCCAATACCATCCTACAGATACCATATGCTGCATTATTTTTCGTAATTTCTTTATTCATAATGCACGGTTTTTATTTTTACAGTTCTCGATTATAGAATTCGATCCGGAAACATTCCGCATACTGCTAGACTATCTGCACACCGGCAGTTGCCCTCTGACCTGCGCCTCGATACCGGGGCTCATCTGTGCAGCGGAACATTACGATCTACCTGAACTACTGCAGGCGTGCTTTCACCACGCAAAACAATTTCTTAGAATAGAAGTGGTAAATACTTACTTTAATTTTCATTGTGATCCAATGTAGGTAACATTGGATTTAGAATGCAGAATGTAAAAGGCGAAGTCTAAACCTCTAAACAAACTTCGAGGACTTCTTTGGGAAACTCGACTCGGGCCCTATCGACCAAACTCTCGATCGCTTGACCGGATGATCAATATTGTAATATAGCTCAAGGATCTCCAACAAAGTACTTCGACTCGGACTATTATAGTGCGTGTTTAGTTGCATTAGAATTTGAAAGCGTCTAAAAAAGCCGGGATTTATCGAGTTATAATCACTGCTATAGAAATAAATTATGTACCAGGACTTTGTAGTTTTCGTATGACATCTTCAAAAGCTGCTAAAATTTGTGATCGTTGTGTAACAAAATTGTAACTCGATTAAAATGTTCATCTTAACTTCTCTTCGGCTTTTAAAGTCAAGTTAAGCGAATGTATCATCATTCATCAAAGGATAGTTTTCCACAGATTCTTATTAACATATTATGATACGACACGTAATAACTTTCCATCGGCTTTTTCTGCAAATGCTTCAAACTTACATCTTTCCTAGCATTCTTATTTATGTTTGTTTTTTTTTAGGTTTGTACGATGTTGATATCTTTGGAGAATTATTATTGGCGTTATACTTCAGCATCGGAATTAGTCAACATGATTTTGGCATTTATCGAACAAAGAGCCTACGCTTTGTTTCAAACATCTGAATTTCTCAATCTATCCGAATCCATGGTGCAAATGATCATGTGTCGTAACCTCGAAGTACCGGAGGTGAGAAAATTCGAAGCTATGCTGAGTTGGGCGAGAAACAAAATCAAAACCAAATCTGCAAACAAGACTGACGCCAAAAATGAATTTAAAACAATTATGGAGAGGTTAGCTAGAGACCTCAAACTTTATAGGATTTCACCTCAGGAATTGATCAAAGTAGTTCTACCATCAAAGGCGATAAAGAATGAACGTATTTTGGAAACATTGATGTACCAGGCTAATTCGGGGATGTACAGGATCCAAGACAGTTACATAGAGGCGTGTCAGCAGCGCCTGCAGAAACAAGACTCGAGATTCTCCGAGTTCGAAAGTTTCGACTACGGCATTTAAGTTTGGAGCTGTAAAATATATCAGAGTATAAGATATATTATGAGAAGATATCGGATAAGTTTCTCCTTATATTACAGTATGTAGACGCCTTCGGAAACTATTATTGTTATTTATATGTACGTATATGTAGGTGCGAGAAATAATTGTACACTTCTCGGAAACCTAACCCTTGTTGTTGTTTATTGATACCTATATATTTTTTACATCTAGTGTTCAGTATAATCATCTCTATTTTTGGTACCGAAAAATTTGCGATAATGTGTATTTAGTCTGATGTGAGATGATGTGTTATCGCGTAGCAGTTATACCTTACTAAAGTCGCTGTTACAAATGTACAGTCCTTTCTATGATCCAGTAAATATAAAAGTTGTAAAGATCGAAGAAAGATCTTTGTATTATTTCTAATAACTGGTTGATGTTAATTTACAATGACTGGTTTCTGACTATATCTATTGTGGAAGGGAATTAATACACATAACATTTCATTTATTAAATATCACAAATAACAATCATGTCATCTTCGACATAAATAATGGAAACATTATTTTGTACAACACTTTAAAACTACGAAAACTATTTCTGTTGCGTATGAATATGCAAAAGTATTTAGAAACTTTTTTCAGAGGACGCTCGATTATTGAAGTAAGCCCAAAGTTATAAAGAACAGTTTCAGACAAAGTTTTTGATAAAGCGACTGACTACAGCTATCACACGCGAGTTCTAAATGTTAGTTAAGTACCTATATAAAATAAAATAACCTTAAAATGATTAATGTTTTTGAATTAAAAATAAAAAATAAAAACTAACAAAAAAAACGAAAAAAATGTGTACAATGTATAATTTAGAGCGATTATTTGTAGGGATAATATGTACTTTTATTATTAAATGCTGTTTGCGTATCGTTTTAATATGTAATGTGTTTATCTACTCTTGTCTACTTCAATTCTGTCTTCCTCTATTTTAGGTTCCTGATCTCTTCTATTGTTTAAGTTAAAATTAATAGTCAAAACACAAGGCCAATTTTATCATGATCTGTACGTTTAATAATCTAGACTTAAATGGAAAAACATTTTAAATTTGACAACATCTTAACATAAAATAACAAATACACAAAATGTTGTGTTCCCGCTTTTTTGATCTGAATATAAATTAGAATAATTTGACATTAATATTAATTACAAAAATCTGCTGTGATTCAAGAAAAATCTTAAATCATAGTGGATTTTTGTAATTACTTAATCGTGGTAAATTGAGTTACTGTATTTCTATATTTTTTTATATCGATTTATTTATTTTTTGACGAATGTCTGAAGTTAGCTCTAAAAATAGGAGTGCGAAGAGTAAAAGAATGAAATGCACTTATACATGAAAGACAGAGCTACGACAGAGAAAGAATATGTCGGACATCCTACGCCTCAATTGCGCTACTTATAGCCAACTTCAGATAAACAAGAATTCCTTAGAAAAGTTATATCAAAGATTATAAAAATATCAAGTTACTAATAACGCAGGAATAAAAATAGGAGCAATCTACAAACTTACACTATTTTCTTTATTTACTGTATTTTACAATCCTTTTTTAAAATAAACATTATAGTAGAACAGCGCTCGAATTAAAATTGTATTGTTGTTTTATGAAAAACTGTCACACATTCAAATAGAATTATTATAATCATCGCAAAATTATAAGCATTAATAAAACTTGCATTAATTGTAAGGTATGAAAAACACATAATTTGGTTTGTTGTCTTTCTTATACCTTTCTATTTTTATACCTACTGTATCCATTTAAAATTAATTTAACTTTACGTTAATTTAACTGTATCTTAATGCATTATTTATATTATTGTTTTATGTAGTGTGTTAAAAATCAAATAGTATATAATAAGTATATAAATGTTGGTACTTTCAAAATATATTATATTGAATAAATTATAACTTCTTGAAAGTGACCACAAATCAAAATGAACTCTTTTTAAATAGGTATTTAAAATAAGCCTAATGCGTTTCTAAAATTCTGGATTAATTAAAATATCTGCAGAGTTTTATACTTGTGAAAATATAGGAGGGAATTCTTTTACTGTTGAAGAATGGATGATTTTGAGATATGATTTTAATGTATTTGCTCAAACAGCTTGGAGAATTTATCACTGGCTAGTAACAATTAAGAAGACCATTTGTGTATAACGAACTATTTTTTGACTGTTCAACCTCCGCGATCTGTATTGCACGTGAATCTAGTAGTTACCTTATCGGCTGATTTATGCAATACTCATATTTATACTTCTAATAGGTTAAATTTGTAGTAACACCAAATATGTGTTAAACGGTCTCTTAAACGGTCAAACTTTTCTATTCCAAAATTTTAACCTTCCTGTGATCGTGTATGTTGCTATAAGTATTATAAATGTGGTATCTTCAAAGAATATGAAAAATATATAAAATGTGTTAATTTGCGTGAGCAAGATTATTATTCAGTGAAATTTATGTGGTGAATAAATTTTTTTGTCTATACCATTTGATTGTATTGATTTTTTTACCACCCTATGAGTCAATGGTAGTTTTGCCAAAATGATGATAGTTTACGCAGCGGCTCTACATATGTAGACTTCACCGTACAACTTAATATGTAATTTTAATTACGTTGCGAAGAAAGCCTATTGAAATTGAGTTATGAAAACTACCTACACAAAATAAATGAATAAGCTATACCCATAGAATTTAGATCGTATTTAAACGTTAATGTTATAAGCAGTTAATCAAAACAGTTTACATGTTTTTTTTTATATGCAAAATAACTATCCTAAAAATATTTAAATTTAAAATGCCCGGAGTAACTATTCCAAGCGGGTGAAGTTGCGGGTAAAAACTAGCCCAATAAATATTGAAAGTTTCGTTGAAAATACACATGAGCAGTATACTGTAACGATAATAAAACTGATTATTGATTGATTTTCCATACATGTAACTTTTTATTTCAATTCATATCCTGCACCACAGACTTCTAAATTACTAGACGTACAGTCAACACAGATAAAAATTAGTCGTTCCTTCTGTGACGTTTGATAGTTATTAATAATGTAACGGAACGTAATGCTCGAAAAGTGCCGAACGCTGCCGCCGGGAGCGCTTGCGCGCCAGTCGTCTTGCAGCAGGCGTGTGGCCGGCTGCTTGTAGCAGTGCGCGGTGCGAACTAATACACTCGAGTTCGCGGTCACAGGCTCGAACGAACATCGAATTCGACGGTCAGTGCGGTGACCATGATGATGGACAACGGGGTGATAACAAATAACTATGACGGGGTGTACGGGGACGGGTACATGGAACAGGAGGAGGAATGGGAGCGTGAGGGTCTCCTAGACCCAGCATGGGAGAAGCAACAGAAAAAGGTCAGTTTGATTAGTTGACAAACTAAATGTTAGGTAGGCGAAACGTATACTACAAAACCGCTTTAAAAATTCACATGCAAATTCGCGATAAAAATAAAGGCAATATTAACCTTATCGTTGTCATGACTCATGTTCCTAAACATTTTTTGCTTTGTATTGAGTACAGTCTAACAATTAAAAAGTTAACTTGAACAAATAAATATCATTAAACTTTTTTTTTTAAGTGTAATGTATTTTTTAAACTTATTTGTTTTAATACCATGACATGACTACGGTTTCACACAATTATTTCTTTTAATTCAAAAAACGCGCGCGTTCTCCACTATTTAAAATCGATATTACACATTTCCCGCCGCTAGTTGAAAGTAGATCGCGGCCGTGGACACTATTAAAAGATTTCTTGGAGCTTTAGGAGTGAGCGGGACGGGAGCATAGAACGTCCCGCGGGAGCGAGCGGATCGGAAAGATAGGAGTCGAATTTCCGTTAGTCATGTCCTAAAATGGGTCCGGCGCAGGCGGTGCTGAAAGCGCGGGCGTCCGTCTTTACGTCACATAGAATCCCATATTTCAGGAAACCTAGTAGATTCAGCCTCATGTGTCAATGTAAGATACATTTTTTTCCACTTTATTTACATATCGTGACGAATACTCTGACGCACCTGTTAGAGAAAGCAGAACTTAGGTGGAAAGTTGTAAACAAATTATAGAATTTTAAACGACTTCGGAGGAAATACATAGTCTGTATTTCATTATTATATTATAATAATGATCTTATGAAAAAAAATGATTTATTAAAATAAAACAATACAAAATAATTATAAACATAAAATCAATAGAGGAATTTAATGAAATAAGTATTTTGATGAAAGTTCATAAAATGAAAAATTAAATTATGCATGTATTGCAAAATAAATTACTAGAATACTAATATCTCTGATTGGTATGCAGATACCTAATAAATTTCAAATTATTTCACTTAAAAAATAAAAAATAAATACATTTCAAATTATTTCAATTAAAAATAACAATTATATACACATGATGAAAAAGGAAACTTAGTGTTTATTTTATATCCAATTTATAACCCGCAAATGAGTAACATAGAAAATATTTGAAAAATGATCATAGATTAAATATCGTCGAACAAATAATCCGACGGATACTACATAAGGATCGATAATTACAGGTATAGGCGACTAATTCCAACGAGTACCTGTGCAATGACTTTAGCACAAAAAGTACATTAGCATTATAATTAAGGGGCGTGTACAGAATTCCATCGTTTGAAATCTCGAAGGATTCTCGGTAGACTTCGTATATAAACAATGAGGCTGCGATACGGTGCATCGCCCGGTCGCGTGTGGAGGTTCAATGTCGCGGCCGCGGCTCCAACCCACCCGACAAGTCTCACTAGCGCCCCGTCCGGCTGCAGTGCCTTCCGCAAGGAGGTCAGTAGCACATACCACCGTGTTTATTCCTCTATAATCGACTCGAAAAAAAAGTCGAATAGTACTGGCACACGACAAAAAAATAAAAAAATGGGTCATTTTTTCATATGGCAACCATCACCGTGTCACTATTACTTAATTAATTCGATTATGTTAATGAAGATCAGTAGTGTTATATCGAACAATTTTTATGTTTACAGTTTTTTACATAAGTTAAAACAAAATTGACTTGGCATAATTTATTGAGATCGATAGATTATAATTTAGATGTTGCTTTGAGAAGTATATAATATGAAGAAGATTTTACGATATATATTTTGAAATATTATATAGCATATTATTGCTATATAATATTTCAAGGGTGAGCACTTTTACTCATCTAGGTAGTAATAATTATATATACGTCAATCGTTCTTGTAGTAAAACACTCAGATGAATAGATAACAAAAGAATTATTATGAAGCAAAGCTTAGAAATTACACCTAGGAATGTAAATAATAAAAACATGTCGGGAACATTGATTCACCAATAGTTTAGTAAGACAATCACCACTTAGTATAGGGTATGTATAAAAAAATGAACAGTACAAAAATATTATTTTATCTATAAATCTTACGTATCTGCAAACGAAAACTTATCCAAACCGTTATTTGATTAAGCACACCAAAGCATTTAAAATACTAATATTAAAACCTTTTTAAAGCGCAGGGATGTTTGTAATGAGTATTTATTTAAATTTAGAACGAAATGAAAACATCCGACACCAACTATAAGTTAGGCATTGTCACCGTCATACAGTTTTTTTTGAACATTAGCGGCCAGTTATGAAATATTTTAACGTATGTTTAGTTTTAAATAATTTATAATGCTTTCAACGAATATAATGCAACGATTTCAATGTTATAGTTTTAAATTAATGTAAGGACGTATCGTATTTGTCATATTGGCGCAATCATTTTTGTTAAGTGAATCTATTATATAATGTATGACACTTCTAAATTTTCTTCTCGTCGTCGCTGGGCTATCTTTGGCACGAGTTCAAGTGCCAACTTCAACAGCCGAATTCTCGATTAAATCTTTATAAAACATGTAATTTGCCATAAATATGACACACGATGAGAACCTTATTTAAAATAATTTTAATTATTTGCCTTTTGATATTAAAAGTAATAAATGTTTCCACCACCACCTCAGCCTATGATCGTTCACTGCTGGACATACGCCTCCCCCATTGATTGCATCATTGGGGGGGAAAAGTGCCATAATCGCCACGCTTCGCAGGCGGGTTGGCGATCGCAGTATGTTCCACCGTGCTAAGAAAAGGAAGCTGCTGTCGTATTTACATCCAGACACAACACAAACAAACGTGTTCATGCGTTCACAAATGTTTGTGCTGGGTGGGAATCGAATCCACGACCTGCGGCGTGAAAAGCAAGTATCTTACCACTGCGCCAACTGGTCAATCCGGCAATAAATGTTTAGGGATACGTAAAATTAAGATGGTACTGCAAGAAGGGCATTCCAATTTTTTCTGCAATTTACGTCAAAGTTATTAATAACTAATATTTTGTAAGAATTGGAACAACGTGTATGTGTGTGTGTGTGTGAATGGAAACTGGTACTAATTGCAAATTAAACTCTTAGTCACGTGGAACTACGTATACCTACACGTATGTGGAAACATGAGAAAAAGTTGAATAATAACAAAATAAACTAAATTTTTCTCGTGTTAAAGTATTTTTATCATCGGATAAATACAGACTATATTCATATGCAGTGATTGTAAAAAAAACAAGTTATTCGTTTTAAAAATTATTACAAACCTTTAATAACAGCGTCGTTATGAGAATAAAACCTTTTCGCTGTCACAAAGGCATCTGTGGCATTCCCGCCTACGTATGTACAAAGTGCTTCGCGGCTGTTGAAATCCAACTAAAAGGACTTTGTGTTTGTACTTCTTTTTGACTATACGTACAGTTCACTAAATTGTTATTGATTATTATATTAACTCATTATATTTTAATTCTATATTAGTTTAATAGTATGAAATGTACTTAATGTCTACTAAATATCTATACGGGACATTTACATTCAAGGCATAATATTATGATATATGTATGTATATACAAATACAAACAATTTGGCTCCATGAAGACGCGTAAAGTATATCTAGCTAAATCTAATAAAAAGCGTTTAAATCGAAATTTTCAGTTAAACTTCGGTCTGTTTTTATTTTTTATTTCTTACGAGAAAGCTGAAATGGCAATTCGGAAAAAATTAACCAAGTGATTTTGTACACCAATTAAAAATAGCCAATAATCCAAAATACACTCGATAAATATTAAAAACCCTTACCTACATATGATAACTAAAAAAAATATATTTTGATCATTAAAATTTGTTAGAAATTAGAAAATCAAATAGATTGATAGAATTCGAAAATATCAGGAGACCTTTTGAATAGTGAAAAAGGTAGTCAGTAATAAACAAAACAAGCACTTCCGTCGTACAACAAAAGGAGTACAAGACATCTATAAGTATACGTTGAATGTTGTAATTCGACATTTTTTTAAAGAAAACCAAATAAATATTCAAAGATATCTGATATAGAAAGACGTTTAAATTATGGTACTCGGTTATATAGGCAAACAAGTTTTGTTCTAACATAAAACTAAACCAAATCTGTCATCATCTGACATACGGACCTATAGAATTTTACTTTTAATAATATTTATAGACATCACTGTTTTATTTTATATGTTGATAATTAAGAAAGCTTCAATAAGCTCAGTTTATGTACAATATGTTTTACCAGTGACAATGTACCGCTTGTGTGACGCAAAAAAATCGGATAATGAATCTCTGAGAAATAACATACATCCGTATGATTCATTGGAAATTATTGAGGTCAACGAAACTACCTGCATTTAATTGAAACTTACCAACATCAAATCTGAGTAACCGATGCGACCTTGTGTAGTGCAGTTAATTCTGACTTCGACACTTCCTAATCTTAACACTAATCAAAATACTTTTATTTTATATTTCTTTGGGGTGTGTACAGTCGTTTACCTTTGTTCGATCCACAATGTAATTCAATCGATATCGTATATAATTTTATATCGATTCGTAATCGTGGTTATCGAAACTTTTATATATATATATATATATA
>DWLR01003816.1:0-12958 GCA_018246295.1 Papilio alexanor hazarajatica
CAGCTTCTGCGGTTCAACTTTGCAACTATTACCGCTGTCCACGCCTCGTATAAAACGCACTAGTATCAATTTATTGTAGTGAAATATAACCTGAATGAATGAATGAAATTTACTATTTGTATGCAGGTTTCACAGATAAGGTATAATTTTTTTTACAGTTACGTTGTTAAATAGTATTTACTATGTTTGAATGATAAATGAGTGAGAGAATGTAATCGAACGCATTTTAGCGTAGCGTGACAAATCGATATACGTTCTTTACGGTTCTAAATCCGAAACCATTTTAGTCTTTATTCACTATCAGATAATCCTCACCGAGCGTCGCGCCGTGTCTTATCTAGCTTGACAAATTACGGGTATATTTCGTTATGTACAATTTATTTGACCTTTATCGATTGGTTTGCGCTTATGACTTTGTTCATCGAGATAAATTCCTTAATTTTCATCAAAGGAGAGGGTGATTTTTTTTTGTATAATCTGAATATGCCGAAAACGTTTAACTGTGTTGTTACTTAAATCAATTCACACTTATTACATTATTCTTTTTACACTGCAACTTACTTAAATTTTAAGTTTTTAATAAAAAAAATATTTGAATTAAATAATCAATTAATTGTTTTATTGTTTTATTAAATAATAAACTCAACGTAAGCTTAACGTTCAAGATGTCAAGGGGGTCGATTTGTATTCTGCTTGTCTTGACGTAGCATCTACGGGCATAGTGGGCCCTACAGCTCAAGGCTCAAGGCTCTTAAGCACTACAGCTCAAGGCCATCGGCCCTTTGTCTCAGTTACTGGATCGGAAGGCGACCAATGTTTTACTGCTTGGCAGTATGCTCCATATAGCACCAAGCTCTAGGGCCTCCGAAATGATATCTTCGCTTAGGTTGTTATTCATTGTGGGAGGCTGTTACTGTAAAAGATCGAAATATCTGTATGGCATTTAACTTGTGTTTCGCTTCGTTAAGCATTAAAAAAGTAACAATTATTTGTATAAGGAAATAGAATAATAAAAAACAGGGTTCAACGCACCCTCCTTTTTATCTTAAAAATCTTAGATAAAAACAGTTTGAAATTCATAGCAAGAGTAACCTCTCCAAACTACATTCAGATGTCATGTAACTACTAAAATCAACATTTTGATTTTTAGTAGATAACTGACAAATACCGCCACCGATCAAACGTCAAGCTAAGATTGTGACATTGACGTCATCACAGCTAAGTGACGTCATTGGTATGCATGATATGCTTTGGCGCAGCACATCGGTGCTGCCGTCCTAAACGTCATTACTGTAAAATGTCCCGTCACAATTCAAACATGAAAGTTTGTAAATATTAATCGTCATATAAATCAAACTATCATTGAAAACATACAAATTTATGTAATTTTTATTTATAAGTCATTTATAGCCACAGCACGTCTCATTACAAATCCATTAAACCCAAATAGGGCTTGATTTAAGTCTACCAATATGGCAATTTTTGTTATATTTTCGGAACCTAAGGTGTAATATCCTTCAAAATTAAATGAAAACCACTTGAGGAAGAATGTCTCCTTTCTAACAAAATTTAACTTATATCTTCCTCTCAACTTCCGTTCGCCCGATCACACTTTTCGTAACGCTCTCGTCACGCATTCACTAGCTTATTCCCCAAGTCAAGGATGCGTAAAGAAGTTTTAGTCCAAAAAATATTAAATTGGTTCATAAATGTCGAAGTTCTTAGTATAATATAATAATAATAATTTTAATCATAAAAAATTACACGCCATTTAGCATTTTATGGAAGCGGATTGTCCCATCGGAGTCCATACAAATAAAGGTTAAAACATTTTAACATGGTTACTCTAACAAACAGACTCTACAAAAAGACAAGTCCCAGATACATGCTTCCTCTATAAACTTCTCCATTGTCCTCAGTGTCACCAGCTACTTGAAAATGTGTTCTTTTCGGTACCGAGATTAAACAAGCGTAGAAACAATAAATTATTCTACATTCATAGTTCTGAAACAAACCTCGGATAGCATTCGCCTATAAAAAGGATTTGTAGCAAATATAACAAATTAGCAGAGTTTGATATCTCAAATAACGTAGACTTATTTAGTAAGAACTTTAACTTAAAAAAAAATATCTCAAATTATTATAAATTTAAGGTATAGTTAGAACTTTTGTTTGGTTACTGTATCTATGAACTTTAATTTTAAATTACCTAATTATTATTTTATGAGTGATATGTACACCATAGTTTACATGTATATAAAACGAATGTTCTTTGTACTGAAAATATATAAATAAATAAACAATCCTGACACTTCTTATCTTTCGAAGAGCATCGAAACAGACTCGTCGATTAGGTTCTTTTAATTTTATGATTTATACGCTTAAAATGAACGAACAAAACCATTAAATAATAAACAAAAAGTGTGAAAGGCGCTTTTGTAATTATAAATAAAAATTCTGTCGAGAACACCGTGGCCTCCACAATACTTAGCCGTGTCAATCATACATTATAGTTATTATTTTGTTTTTTACGACTGTCAACACATTACAAGTGCGTTGACTGTGCATGCATTATAATTTGGACATTTTGGTGAACACGTCGGTGCGGTGAGTGGATGAAACTATTTTGTCTTGTTTATGGCGCAATTAAACGTTTGAAGAAACTTTTCATGCTTTTTTATTTTAAGAAACTTTTATTTCTATTCATATTTGTAAGATTATGTAAGCATTTAATTGTATTTAAATATAGTTTATAATATAAAATTACTCGTAGAGAACGATACCAATGAGGTTGCAGAAATAGCAATATATATTTGTTGGTATATAAAAAAATTCAAGTGAATACAAGTTTTAAAGCGACGATATGTACGAGTAGATTGCATAAAAAGCTTGTCGTGTAGTTGTATAAAAACGACAAACATGTTGAACATAGCTTTATTACACGATGCTCGAGCAAGGGTGGTTCGGGAAGATGTAACAAAAGCGAGCGGGGGTGCTTAATCTCACGCGATTTCTTTTTGAATGCATTGTGAATGTTCATAAATAATTTACATCATGTAGGTACATAAGCTATTGAATAAAGGCTGTGTTTATTGTATATTTGTAGTTACAAGAACGTTCTATGGGTCATTTTATAGCCAAAACTGACGACAATATGACTTCGGAATTGCGTTACGGATTAAGTTAGAATCCTTGAACGGAGGCGCGGATCACGAACTCTCACTCTAAAGATTAAAAACTGTAAAAATAAAAACAGTAAAAATCCGACAATATACATTTTTAATTGTTTACTAAACTGCTAAATCTACTTTTAATGAACATATAAAACGCAAAACTCTTGTTAAGAAAACTAAATTAGTTTTTAAATTTTTAACTGGATGACGTTATTCTTATTTTAATTTCTTTAATCTTAAGAATTCCTTTAAATGTTCCGTTAAATGAGACAGAAGGCACATTAAAAAATATTTCGATTAAAAATGTTACAAAAAATTATGATGACTTTTGTTGCTAGATTCGTTAGCCGTACACTACTGCAATCGGGAGGTGCGAGTTGCGGTGACGGGTCCGGATAGCGAGGGCTACATCCGGACGCCCGGGTATCCGCACTTCTATGTGGGAGACGAGTGCCGGTGGAGGCTCAGAGCCGATCCGGAACAACGCATCCGTCTCTCTCTACTGGATGTTAGCTTGAGAAGTGAGTATATTTAAGTTCTTAGAGGTAGATTATTTGCTTAAACTTTGTCTGCACTTATTTGAACTGGTGATAAAACAAAAAGCAGGCAAGCAGGCTATCGTTGCCTTGATAACTATTGCAGAGGTATTCTAATTAAAAAAAAGCAAAAACATCAGAGATGGGTTCGGAATCTGATATTCCTTCCTTGCTGTGTTCGACTGGAGGGTTTTAAAACTCGTTTACGTTACAACAGGAGATTGGACCAAATTGAAAATGACAGTATATTTCATTCTAGTATTGATGCCATCAAAAGATGATATAATAGGTTAATTCTGTACGAGTGTGTTTTATCCTTTGATCACATGACCATTTAGCATCGGTCGAGATTATGGTGGACTATATTATAATCTACACGTATATGGTATTTGTACATGTCAAATTATTATTTTTTCAGGTATTGGGCCATTCGAGGATCAATGTACAGATTACGTGTCAGTGGTAGACTCGAATGGTGAGTCACTACTGTCTACTTGTGAACAGGTGGACTTGCCTCTGAGGCTGACGTCCACGACGGATGCTTTGGAGGTCATAGTAGAAGCTAAATCAAAAGGTGCCTTCCCAAAGAGAGGCGTCTTGCTACATTACAAGAGTAAGAAATTCAAGATTATACAAAAAGCTGCGTTTTATGATAAATTTTTCGATTAATTGTTTTTTTTTACGAAAAGATCTTAAATTTTGTACAAAAAGTTTATCAATAAGATTTTTATCATTGCCATCTATTGTACATTTGTAAAAGTGATATCGCCTCCTGAACGTTAACTTCCACTAGTTTCAGTGTTAGTCGATAGATGGCACTCAAAATTACACATTTGATAGAATCTTTGCGATTACTACTTAATTTTTATTTGGTTTCAAAAATTGTGATTGAATACGTATTTTCTATTTTATTCCTTTCACTTGGCATTTCAAATATTTCAATTGTTTTCAAAATCAATCGTATTTGTAGGTTTAGGATGTGTGACGTTACCAGCACCATCTGACGGCTACCTGGTGTACCGTAACGAAGACGTTGCTCACTACATGTGCAATGTGAACTTTGTTTTCGAGGATACTCTACAGAGGGCGCGAATACTTTGGTGCTTTAAAGATAACAGATGGAATGGCACAGTTCCTTTATGTATAGGCAAGTATTTCTTTAAGTTTGTTTGATAAGAACTAAAATAATCTCAAAATATAATGTGTTCGTCTAAATATCTGAATGTAGGGCGTTTCATTACACATTTATACATGGACCAATACCAAAGACTTGTCAAATTTCCCAGTGTTACGGTCCAGCAGAAAAACTTTAAAAAAAAATGTGGCTTAAAGTTAAATATATTTTCCTAACTTTTAATAAATTTAAATTAAGATTATTTTTGTGAATTTATTTAAATGTCTACATTTTTAAGTAAACTTGTTTCCTGAGATATAATTAATACGGAAAAATTTCAGAAAAAAAAAAAAAAAATTAAGAAGTGCATAACATGTTAAACTGACATGTCTCCTCCATGAATATTCACAATTTAGACAAATGCCAGCTCTCTTACAATAACTATAGCGTTCTCTTTTCCTAAAACTTACTTTAACTAGTAAAAGAGTGAGATGGCGTTATTCGAAAGTTTCCATACAATTATAAGGGACTAGGGATATTGGTAATAAAATATAAGCCTTATGTCAGTGACATAGAGTCATAATTCTTTTGTCGTATGGTATTATTATTTTCATCCTTTTAGTAAAGGGCTTTTGGTTCAACCATGTTTCAGTAAATACAAGGGTATTCCGTCTGTAGTCGTATAATAACTCGCGCGGTTACGGTTAGTCGCCAATGCGTTGCTTCGTGTGATCGACGTTTCTATCAATTACGGGTACAGAAACCACGTGTCGCCACACGGAGTGAGTTTTTACCAAAAATATATTTTATTGGAGTGCTATTTTACTCTTTCCATGCTTTGTTTTTTTTTTAAAGAATTTCATAGTGATTTATATTGTTTTTTTAATTCGTGTTTTAGGTGAGCGTATATTTTATTACTAATAACAAAAAGTATTATTTCTATATTCTTAGGTGGTATGTTAAATGAATCAGTCTAACATAAATAAATTAAAATTAATGTTATACGTCTAACTTTGTGAAAAGAAATAATTGATTGTTTTTATAATATTGTAAAAAATGTTATTACGTAGTTTTGTAAAGTAGGATATAAAATAGTTATGTATTTTCTATTTCTTCTTACGATTATTGGAATCGAACAATTAAAAATGAACACGTGACATACAAATATAATTCATTATCTTGTTACGCTTTGGATATATTTGATAATGGCGAAACAACAATAGTTCTTATCGGAACATTTGACATTATTAAAACTAAACGTCCAATATAATACCTATATTTTGAATGCAGCATGTAATATACTTTCATTTCTTTCGCCGTAACGCAAAACGTGTTATTAAAAAATAGGTATAAACAGAAGTAGCGTCAATTGACGTTCTATTTTTAAATTTAGCTTCACACCAAAAGTGTCTTTTCGTCTTTCTTGAATTTTCATTGGAAATTTACTCGGCACTTTTCGCTAGTTTATTTCTACTACAAATGTTTTTTTTTTAATTGTAGGTTTATTTATTAACAAAGAGATGAGATACTCTGTGAATAATTTCCGTTATAAAAAAGCAAAAATAAAAAATAAATTATGAACCGTACTTTATTAGTGGCCTTTGCGTTGTTCTAAAATTGTTGTTTGTTTTGTATGATGTTCAAATTTTGTTTATTCAATTTTTTTGAAGTCTTCAATAATTTAATGATTTTTATTAAGCACTATGTTATATTAGAAGAGTTTTAAAAATGGCTTTCTCCTTTCTTAAATGTGTAATTGCAAATATTACCCCTACATGTCTTGATACAAATCTAACCTAAGTTGTGTTTTGAGATAGTTAGGTATACATAATTTTTATTCTGACATTTTTATCTCTAATAAACACTGCAATTGTTTTTTAACTCGTGTTAAGTATAAAATTACCTTCTGTTAAACGTCGTGATTATATATTATAATATCTTTTCGAGAACATGAATATTGTTTTAAAATGTTACACGTAGTAAAATTAATGTGGTTATTATGAAACAAGAAAAGAGTTTGATTTAGTATAATTAGCAAATGCATGTCAAAATTTCCATACCCTTTTCTACAACTTTTTAACTTCCTTCTTTCAATAAACTACGAGGAATAAGAGAAGCTACTGGAAAAAGTTATTTATTTCATTTAATTTTCTATTTTTACAGATATACTAATATTAATTAATATTTTAATTTAACTCTGTAAATTTATAAATTCTTTGGGAAACAATTTTAAGCAGTACCTCGCGATACACACAAAGCTTAGTGCGAGGACTATTTGTAATTCTGTAACTGTTTTTAATTTGTATTTTCATATTAGATGTTAATTTTTGTTTGTTAATTAATTAATGTCTAACATCAAAAAAGAAATTAACATTAAAGATTGATTCGCTCGAAACTAGAAATATTTAAAAATATTCCAGAAGTAATCATGGGTTTGTTTTTGTTTCTTTTTATCGCAATTCACCTCGAAATTTTTACCGGATTTAAAGATAGCGAAGGTGTTTATGTGATCCGCCTGGACCATTCATAAGCATGTATAAATAATTCATTGTGGCTGAAGTCGAAACGAATCTCGGACGGTGTTTGTCGCCGTTCGAAGTTAATAGGCTAGCCTAATCTATATCAGATATAGATTAAGGGAGCAGGGTTTCTTTTGAAGCTTTACCTGGAACCAAATGGAAAATGAAGCTTTAATAAAGTTATGGCATCAGAATTATTAACAAATTTAATAAGAATAAAATCTGTAAAACTACTTTTATTCAATGTATAATAACAGTGGTTTTAATGAAGAACTAGATGCTATGTGCCCTTATGTGTCCACTTTTAATGTAATCTATTGTTTTATTTTTCAATAATTAAAAAGCGTGTAAATACGTGTTTATTGTGAATAGTACGACATAACTATTTCTTGATAAGCACGTTCCCACTATCACTGACAGCGAGTAGGTACAGTCAAGTTCCTTGGCGGTATTCAACTTTAAAAGAGACAATTGTTTGAACGGTTCGTACGCCTTGAGACGTCGACGGAGAAACAATAACCAATAGGATGTTACTTTTAAATGTGTTAGGACGAAAAAAGGTCGGCCAATGTTGTAACAATAGAGTATCCACAAATAATTATTTCGTCTGAATGGCAGAGATCGTAAAACTTCTCGTGCGGAAAACAAAGACAGCGGTGATAATAATAGTCAAAGGTACAGTGCAGGTACGTCACAGATTTTACTTTATTTTGTCAAAACATCGGTAGCGCCCTAATCGGTTATTTGTAAGAAGGAGGCGGAGTTTAGCTTATCGCAAGGAACAAGGCAATTTTTCTGTAAGTGGAATACCGCGAAAGAACTCGACTGTACCTCAGTTGGGATACACTGTCCCATTGTGTAACTTTATCAGGCCTTTAGTATGATTCACGAATTCGCACGTCTTTTGTTCTTGTATAATTCTGTCAAATTTAATTTTGTAAAAGCAAATTGCGTAAGAGAAAGAAGGATATGTTCTCATTTTTTTGAAGAAGACAGGATTTAATTAATGAAATATTTTTTTAACTTTGTTACAAAAGTACACTTCAGTTTAAAATGTGACGCAAAATGTCGACAGAAGCCGAAGAAATTGCTGGGCCAAGCCAAAATCTGTAGAGCTAACAGGAGAACATAGAGGTACATATTGAATCATATACAATATGTCCGAGTCAAGCTCATTTTACTTAGAAGCGTTTACTCTCTTACAAAATATTAATTTGGCAAACGGTCTAGCCACTAAAGCATATTTTTTTTACGTATAAATTCGCAATTATAGTCTATATTATTTACACACGAAATATTATTTCAAAACTAACAACATTAGATCTATAATTATTAATAGCTACTCGTTAGAAGTAGCAGTTGTGTGTCGACTTAGTAGCACAAGAGTGCAATCAAAGGAAGTGTATATGTTCAATATATTGTTATAAATGTTTCTAACACATCTCTAGTTGTACTACCGTCGTACAAAAAGTATGATGTCCCTTGCTCAATACATTGTGTAATGACCTCTTGTTCTATGTTGTAAACTTCCAAAGGCACTAGTAACTAAATAGCTATAATACACTGGCTCACCACTACACACAGCTCTGAACGCAGGCGCACGTCCAGCCGTCGCTACCGCAGCAAGACCGACTGGTTGACAGCTACCCCCTCTACTGGTTTACATGAGACAATGCAAATATCTACTGAATAGATACAAACAGTACACATTGTATTAGGTAAACTTTCCTTGTCCCAATCTTCATCTAAAAGATCTCACTTGTCAGATCTGTCACGTATTTCGGCTATAAGAATTGTGACAATCTGATTACATTAAGGGGGCTCTAATGCGGGTGCCATTAGAGCCCCCCCCCCCGTCCGCATTCGTGCCTATTTCCGGTTTACAAGCAATTACACAAAAGATTCCGACATCGCTACCGTGGCGTCGTCAACTTAACGTAAAAGTAATAATTCACCAAAAGCGAGAATAAAAGCCGATATAAGCTAGTGAAGAGCAATAAGAATGTAATATTATCGATACCCTATAGAAGTATTTTTTATATTTGTTATGAAGTTTTATATTCTTTATTTTGAATAGTTTTAATTATAATTATACTCCAGGGAAAAATACGAATCGATTGACATCTCAAACTTCGAAACCGGTTACAATGAAACGGACATACATACATACTCATATACATACATACAAACACGCTTAAATACCTGTGAGCGAGGAATGACACCTCAATCTTCAAAATCGGTCCAGTTGTTTAGGCAACAGGAGGTCACAATGGAATGGACATACATACATATATACACGTATACAAACATACATACCCGCGAAAAACATTACCCTCCTGTCAGTCGGGCAAAAGATGCTATATTAGGAATCGTATTGTGGTAGACAAGGATTTATTGATTGTGGAATATTTCTCTTGTGTATTTAGAAAATCAACGACGGATTTCTGAATTCTATGTGGACACTATCCGAAATGCAGCCAACGTATTTTTGATTTTTGTGGTATGGGTTAACAGAGGTACTTAATTTAAGTAAATTTTGCAAAATACATACCGCATCCTATTGGTGGTTATTTTATTAGTATGTGAAGGAAAAGATGATGTGACAACTATTTATTTTTAAATGATGAACGAGTCCATCACTAGTAGCTGTAGAAGCTCGTCTTAATTAAACTCGATAAATGAGGTCGTGTTAAATTTTGTAACTGTACTGAATTGTACTGTATTGTACTGTACTATACAGCATTGTCGGTGCGGCGTCGACTTGAATACGTCGCCCGTTTGAGCTCGTTTTATAAAAGGTCCCTGATTAAAATCGCAATACCACTGTTCGTTTTTAATTACAACGCAGTTGTGATATTTTATTTAATCACTTGAACACAATATGGAACAAAGCCATCGCGTGTTGCATTGTTGTTTTTATTAATTGTTCTGATAATGAATCTTGGGTCAATGTCGTTAATATTTTATTACTCCCGGGTCCAGATAAAGCGCCTTTACTAATTTAGGCGGGATAATTAAATGATTACTATAGATAACTTAATATTCAAAAACCACAGGAGAAAAATCGGAACACAAAAACATAATAAAATATTTTATTAAAACGGATATGTAAGAAGACATATTAGTTTTTAGATTATTGCAAAGATTGTGCCAAAAAAGCGAGATTTACCAGCCAATAGACTTTCTCAACACATATTTAACGGCACATATTATGAAGTCTTATTAACCGACTTCAAAAAAGGTGGTTCTCAGTCCGCTTGTATTTTTTTGAAGTCCTGTTTAATAGATTTGTCATTGCAAATATGCACTGTGGCCATAAATGCTTATACTTAATGAGTTAAAAATAACATCATACAATTTTGATGTCTGTTTTCATTTTTGGTGAAACGAAAAGATTATATTATGTATTACTAATTAGAGACAAATAGAGATAGCTACTGAATTTAGTAACTCCTTTGTATCGTTTTCATAATGTAATTAAATTTGTTTTAATATTAATACTTCGTGTAAAGAAGCAACTGTATAGATTTTGGGTATCGATAGATTTTACGTTCATGACTAGTATGTATGTATGTAATTACTACAAATAGTGGGTCCATTAATTGATACACATATATAGTTATTATAGCCCCAATTTTATTTCCTAGAATCATATCCTTTGTGATATCGCGATAGGACCTAGTTGGCTCTACGCTACTTCTGAAGGTTTCTTAGGACGCTATTAATTCCGTGTCGTAAAGCAAGGGACACTTCAACAGTGAGAGGGCTCCTTTACGCTTTCATGACAGTTTGTGTACTGCCACGGCAAAGACAAAAAATATAACCGAGGTTACTTTTATGTTTTCATTAGTTTATTTTTTTATGTTCGGAGGAGTCCACAGATTAAAAAAGACCTAGGGAAAGATGGATGAATTGCGGGAAAGACGACACGAGCAATTAAGGAGTGCTTACTGAGACGGCGGTTTATAGAAAGGCGTGGCAGAAGGAAACATGTTGAGCCCACCCCATTTAAATTGAGGAAAGGGCAAGAGAATAAAGGATGAGTCGATAGGATCTATATATTACATGAATTTCGTCCGTGTGTTTTTATGTGACTGAACTCTTCTGAACGGACCGTTCTTGATGAATTTTTTGTGTTTCCGTGGGTACCGGGATGGCTTGGTTGAGTTTCTCTATTGGGTCCGCTAGATGGCGCTGTCATTAGGTTTCAGTAGTTATTTTTGACGAATAATGAGAAAATGTCAGCAAAAACCTCTAATGACAGTCTAAATAAGACTGCTTATAATAGAGATTTATTGGTTGTGATTAACGTCCGTTAGGTCTGCTAGTAAATCTATAAATACATATATACGATGTTTTATTTTTATTTTGTACGGTGATGATATGACAGTCTCTTGCTTTTTTAGTATCTTCATGTCATATTTATACGCAAGCGTCCTATACGCATGTTCGATGTTCATTCTTACCCTGTGTATAAATAAAATATGTATATATAATACTATTGTTAATACATATATTGAATAAAAAGATAACTGTATTGAACTTGCTTCAAAAACAGACGTGTGTGTTGTGGGAATATTCTCGAGGAAAATATTTGCACAAATTACTATCAACGCATTGTTAATTCATGTCGCTATAAGTCATGTATATATACGCCATAATTCCAGAAGCAATTTAATGGAATAAAAAAAAGATATATTAGAAATAAACTCTCACACCTTCAGTCTATTTTTGCCATAAGTGTTCACACTTGTGACACGTTTGAATATGTACGAGTACATATATCGATTACCTTCAGTAAATACATTTTATACGTAATATGTTGTTTCAGAGGAGACGACTAATAAAGTCGTCGGGAACGATTCATCTTCGGAAGGTTCTGATAAAGCTACAAAACTGCCGCACAACGAGGCAAACATGATAGTCGGTGAGTTATATTAATACTTAGTACATAGTTGTATGAGAAATAGTTCGAGCCACAAATCAACGAAATAAATGAGATTAAATTTTAAATGAAAATCCGCGATCTCTGCCTTCCCCTCTGGATTACGAGAGTGGGCGTGTATTTATTTATTTGTTTGTTTATTTATTTATTTACTTATATCTTTGTGGGTGCAGACATCGTGATCCCGTCGCTGCTCATAGCGGCGCTGTTCATCGGCAACGCATTCATCGTGCTAATCATATACAAATATAGAAAACGGTAAGAACAAATTGTAATTGTCATAGAAGTATTTGAGAGTTTGATATAGCGTAATCTTAAGAAGACAGACGTATGATTTATAGCTATACTCACAACTCACAAGCATTTAGATATTCTGACATTTTAATTGAGTTACTACTATGTTGGTTCTAATCTAAAATCTTGATATGAAATACATCGCGAATACATCTATGTTCTGCTAGATTTAAAAAACAAATTGCATTTTCAGATGATCTTGTTTTTATTACATACTTTATATACATTACAAATAGAAATATTGCATCTGTTTTTAGAAATATTCCCAATACTATTTGATTCGCCCTGGCTTAGCACGAATGGCAAGGCATACTTTATTGTCACGCCACATTCCAGCCTATAGATTTTTCTTTAGTTAATTGTAACCTACAAATAAT
>DWLR01003817.1:0-12957 GCA_018246295.1 Papilio alexanor hazarajatica
ATGAAAAGTGGGTCCTGTATGTCAACTATACCCGCAAACGCCAGTGGCTTCGAGCTGGGGAAACGGGCGTACCGACATCAAAACCTGACACAAGTAAAAAGGTTCTTTTTAGTGTGTGGTGGGGAATAAATGGAATTATTTACTGGGAGTTCTTGCCAACTCTGCTCTACTGGGTCGTATTGCGATTAGTTTACCAAAAAAAACAAAGTAAAGTGTATTTCTTACATGACAACGCCCGACCCCATATACCTAAAGTGACTCGTGAAAAAATAATTTCACTTGGATGGATTGCCCTTCCCCACCCACCGTATTCACCAGACCTTATGCCTTCTGAATTCCACTTGTTTCGTTCGCTATCTCATTATTTAAAAGACAAAAAATTCATGGATGTGGATCATCTGAAAACCGACCTCATTGATTTCTTCAATCAAAAACCGAAAGACTTCTACAGGGAAGGTATTATGTCTTTACCAACGCGTTGGCGACAGGTGATAGAAAACGATCGTGCTTACATTATTGAGAAATAATTGTATTTATTTCTCTAAAAACTAAAATAATCTTGTACTGTGAGATGGCGGGTTTATTAGTCGCCAATCTAATATTTAAATATGAGTCTCTCTGTAAGTTTATATATAATACATTTATCAACCGTATTGGTAACATTCTAAGAAAATATCTTATTAAGAGTCTGCAACCGGCAAAGTACTCAAAACATTAAACTAGCTTAGTTAATATAATGTAAAATAGATTGATATTTTTTTATAAGAGAAGCGGTTTATCTGATACTAAGCGTCCCTACTCAAAGGTATCCGTATATTGGTGTTGCGCACTCTACCACTGTAATCATGGTTAAACCATGATGTTAGTACAGGATACATAGAGAACATAGCATCCCCCCCGCATATAAACAATCATTTTAATAACTCACCACCACACCATTATATCAATACCCAATCATGAATTCATTATGGAAATTTTACCGATCGGATCATATAAAATTTTATTTTATTTCTATATCACATTTGTAAAATTGTAAGTACGTAGCAATAAATAAGCATAAAAGCAGTTAATTGTAATATTGTATAATATAAATATGTTAGTTATAATATGCAATGTAATCAGTCAGCAGTATGAAATCGCTGCTAACTGATGAGCTCCTTACTACGTGAAAAGTGAAACTTAAGAAAACATGTATGTATATAAAAACTCTGTGAAAACGTTAATATAGGCCAATCCGAGAGGGTGTACTCCCGGGTGGAAAACCAATAAAAAAACATAGCGTTGGATACATATATATGCATTTAGAGTCCTTACTTGTCTGTGATGTATTAATATAAGGAACACTTTTATAACTATCTATAACCAGTCTTGAACTTGACCCGATTTAAACGTATCGAGGACAATATCGGGCCATGGGGCTGGGAAACGAGAGAGGGGGGAAGGGTTACTTTTTAATTGCATTAGTTCGGTTAGATAATACACACATGTTAGCGACTCGGGTTGGATTTGAATTGACAATGTCGCCTCCAATAATAATTCATTAAAATGTAATGCTAGCTGCATTAATGTGCTACGTATCCTGTATGTGTTTAATGCAATAATGTATTGATTGATCATTGGTAGATCCAGGATTGAGATTTGGGAGGCCAGGGGGTTGACTCCATTTTGGGGGAGCGGGGGCTTGAGTTCCCGCGTTTAGGTTTTCATAGAGTTTCATAGAGTTTAACTCAGAACAAGATTGTGTAGTGCTGGATATTTTATTTTATTAGAATAATAATTATCGAGTGCCATTAAAAAAAATTGATGAATTCTGATGATTTGGCGGAGTCTTGAGTCCTCTAGCCCCCTGGATCCGCCAATGAAAATAATGAATAAGTTGCGTACCATTCCTTTATCACGTCGCCGCTAACATCAGGCGAGACTGTGACCACGTTTATTCTAATTTAAAATTTTTAGAACCTATTTAGTAGTGTCGGAGTTTACATATACCTTTGGTACGTCGTTTTTTTTTTTTAGTAAAGGTCAAATATAGCAGTCCAATTAATTTTAAATCGATTTTTGTATAAATAATTACTACTTTTAGTTCTTGCTGAATGGTAATAATTTCATTCCTCGTTATATTTTTACCCAAATACATAGACAAGTGAGATTCTTTTCTTCATAGCAATTCTATTATAGCGATTTTGGGGCACTTCTGCCTACTCCGCTTGGGAATACGAGCGAACTTTTATTTCTATAGTTTGTCCTGGTTCATTTCTTAGTAATTGATAATAAGGAAGCGTGGTGTCAGTCGGTAGGATCAATTTATTGTCACGTGTAATTTATTGCGGCCCAGTTCTGAGCGCAACGCGAGTTAATATTTATGTCTGGCAACACATGTTCTCTAGAGTAATCTTCTTAAGTTTATGTTACGAAAAATAATTAGATATAAATGAATTAAGGACCTAAAAGTATTAATTTTGAGTGCTGATAACAAATACACTTTCATACGTTTATTTTACATCGATGAAAAACATACAATATTCCTCTACAATAAATGCAATTGTGTTTTTGACTTTGACTGCTTAGTTTATAACATGACTTAATGTTTTCTTAATTAGCTCTCAATTATCATCTTCAGCCAAAATACATCCATTTTTTTGTTTGCTTTCCCTACCGCCCGTATCCAGTACCTTTTGCCATAACTTTGGTAATGATATGTAACGCTTGATTTTTTTCTCCCGGTTTTTTTTAGTAAAATTATATATTATATCTAATAAAATTATTTACTTTATTTCTTTATCTTGTGAGAGGCCAATAAACGCCAATCCATTTTGAATATAATTTTTTGTTGAGTTAATTTAGGTCAAACTTTATATAACTAAACCAACCTTCCGATGAGTGAAGTACATATTATAAATTATAGCTATTCATATATCACTTGCAGTTGTAGCGACGACAACGGAAACCTAAACCATTTAGATCGCTTTCAAATGTGATTATATTTAACTTAATTAGTTTTTTCCATGTATACGCCACTTTTCTTTTATGTCGAATATCTATTTTTGTATTCTCTATATTTACATTAAGGATAATAACATTAAAATGTTTACAATTATCTCGTTGTGTTCTCGGGCGGGGTTTTCCTGTTGCATCCCGAGATGAGCCAGCTCCAGCTCTCAACGCGGCTATAAGCGTCCCGGTTGGCGTCGAATAAATCAAACGAGCTTTTAATTTTGATGTTTACGTTTCGTTTTATCTTGACGCATCAATAATGTACTATGCTCGCACTGAGTTGTGTGAAAGACAAATGCTAGGTCTTTATATTGATGGACTCAATAAAAAAATAAGCACAGACGTAACCCAGAGACATAGGTAACACGGACGGACGTACCTATTAGAAAATAAAGGTCCTAGTTGTCACAAATTGTAAGTTCACAGCCAAGCTAAGATTCACCTTGATAAGTTTCACCACTAAACATGAATAATATTCGTAGTTATTCCTTTTTATTGATATCGCCTTCTGACATCTTTTCCTCACACAAAAGGTGATGTCGCCGGACCTTGAAGATCCACCACACAATTTCAAGATCGCGTCACGCTAAGGCACATTTCTTAGAAGAGAGAAGAAAAAAGCTAGTAAGCTAACGGTAAAAGCTAGCTAAGTGTAAACTTTTTCTTTTGATTTTATATATCTCTCTTTCTCTCTCTCTCTTTACTTCGCTCCCTATATGTAACATTTAACTGCATTTATTCTTTATATTTTTTTAAATAAACTTTACGCTATGTAAAACCCATATAATAAAACCGTATACTCACATTTACAAATTCTTTTGTTCTATTTTCAAAATATTGGTTCTTAAATTATTGTATCCGCTTCCATTGGCTAGCGGTTGTAAATTATCAAAACATATCAAACAACTTATCATATGGTTCATTACATAAATTCCTGTTGTTACTCATTACCGCATTTCATGTTTGAATGATACTCGACGTTCCATTTTTAAAGTGCAACCGTAAAATGAGTCATGTCTATTTTCGCGCGCTTTTGCTTTAACATTGAACGCGTCCATGGTTTTTGAACTGAAAAGTTCCTATCTTAACCAATTGATCAAATAAAATAAAATTTAAAAATATTAAATAAATTTGGATGATTTCTGTGAATTACTTGTATTAATGTAGGTAAAACTCTTTTTCCTTAAAAATCTATCTTGTGTCTCAGTAAAACTAATCCAAACAGATAAATACAATATTTTCTTATAACAATTTTGTAAATATCTAATTTTCACAATTTTTTTCATGTTAAATTAGAAATAAGGTGAAAGAAATAAATAAATAAACTTTTTGATTACTTACGTGCATGACATTTTCACAAAATAAAATAAGTGTAAGAGACTGCCACATTCTGTGTACCTTATTCTCTACACTCTTCTGTCCTAACTGTCCCAATTACCTTCATGATCGTTTTACATTTCTTGTGCCTGATAACCAACCAGCCCGTTCCAGCAAGTCCTCTCTTTTAAAATTCCCACCACACTCTTCCTCACGCTATGACACCTCCTTTTCTGTCCATGCTGTCGCACTATGGAACTCCCTTCTACCCTCCATACGTGAATGTTTCTCGCTCGCTAAATTCAAATCTTGTGTTAAGGATCACTTTATGTCCGCATAAGTTCTTTCTTTATATCTACATATATGTATATTATATTTATATTATTTGCATGTGTATGTATGTACTGTGTTTAAGTATATGTTTTATGTTAAATATGAATATTTGTATGTTTATTTTTATGTATTTTAAATAATATATATTTATGTATTTGTACACATTTACAATATTTATTATCCATAAATAACTGTTCACTGGCGCGGGGTAAGCAGAAAACTATTGAAGAGTTAAGCTCGCCTGTACGAATAAATAGTATATATATAATAGTACGAATCTTTATATTGTATTTCCTACTTTTTCGTATATTGTGTACAAAGTTTTAAATAAATAAATAAGTATTTTATTTTTTAGGTAAGTACCTAACAACATTTGATATGTACTTACTTATATTTAGTTTAAAAATAGAAATTATAAATTAATAGTCATTTAATATTACTATAATTAAAAGAAACATTATATATAAAAAACAAATATGAAATAATTATAAGTTTACAATAATATATATTTTTTTAGTTATAAGAGCCACCTTATTTTTTGCTATTGCTAAGTTTATTAACAATGTTTACTGAATGACTTCCTTCGCTTCAAGTTTTATTTTTTTGTTTTTAGCATACTTACCGCGAATATATAATACCTAATTTTATTACGTGTGTTTATAAATCCAGTAGTAATAAATGTGAATGCATCTCAAAACGCTAAAGTATGACCTCGTTTAACCCGCGTATCTGCCTGCGTCCATCTGGTGTTGGTTCAACATACGCGGTCAATGATGGCCAAGACAATGCTGACTCAGAGGTTTTACGATACAAATACACAATAATTTATAACGTAATGACATTGCTAATTGATCTTAAATGTTTTGTAGCTGCGACAACTGTACAACTCAGCGATAAGAATACCTTCTGAGGATCCTTAATTCGAATTAAAGGTAGATATTGACTTCTTCAAAAATTGCCACAGTAGCCTTATGGTTTAGTGTAGAAACATAAGCTGGCCTAAAACCTCTACTTGAATATTTTAAACCATTTGTTAGCACAAACTTGAGTTTAGTAGAAATTGATTTTTTTTTATGAAATTATTTACACAATACGTTTTTCAAATAACAAAAAACTGGTGCTTGATAAAAATTTATATTCTGTGCCCTACTGACAGAAGATTATGTTTGTAATGTTCGTGCCACCGTGATCTAACGTAATTTAAACGGCTTGTTCGATTTTTAAGTGTGAGTTGTCCTTCGATTCGGTATTATTTACCGGAGTGTAATTGAGGGTAAACATTCAGTAGGGATTATTGTTTTTTTTTGTTGTGTTTTTAAATAAAATATCGTTTATTCAAACGGCAATGAAGGTACTCACGCCACGGTTGCTTCTATATTTGTTGTATTTGCTCACAATGGTTTTATTGTTGTTTCACGATGCATAACAATGTGGCTAAAAGTTTATGAAATTATATTGATAATAAGTCTGATGAAATCTTTTTTTTTATCGGAGTTAGAATCATAATTAACTCCGAATTTATCGGAGTTAATTATGATTCTAACTACAAGTTTTTCTATTCTATATCAATTAAAATAAAGACATTTGATTTAATTTTACAAATTGAAGTAGCAATGTCTAATGATACGTTTCACCATCATGCAGGACACGACATTCCGCGATTTACTGCGCGGATAAATAATTACATCCTTTAATTATTGTAAATTAAAAGTGCTGTGACCCGGGAAGGAGTTCATTTATACTTTAGAAAAAACATAGACAACCGTTACTAATTAGACAAAATGGCGGTCTTAGTCTTCATAAAATGGCGGCTTTAATTAAAAGAACTATGGCTGATTGTTATAAAGCTTAATGGTGACGTTTTGACCTGTAGTATTAAATACATTTATTGTAAATGATTTCGTAATAATTGTATAGTTCTGTTGTTGTTTATCAAAATTGAATATAAGTGGACATTAAATATAGTATTTTTAAGCAACTGTGTACAAAGAAGTTAACTTCCCCAAATCGACTCAGTTTGTGGCAATTATACTGCTTTTCCTTGTTTTTCATATTTGGCAGTTCTGTCAAGATATCAAGGCAGGCTCATAACATGTGAAAACTCAATACAGAGCCATTGCTGATCTCTGACAGGTCAAATTTTAGTGCCTCCATAATTCCATAATTTTCGGGTTGTAAGTTGTAAGAAATAATAATGGTGTTTACAATTGTAAGCTATTAACCTGTTGTTAACCTTTAAGCCAAAGGGTCTAATTTTTAACTGATTTCGTTGTTTCAGCGATCAATTTACGTTGCAGAAGTAGCCTTTGCAGTGTTGACAAATTTTGTGGAAACAAATTATTTTCGAGCATTCCATTGTGATCTGTAACCAAAACTGCTTGACCGATTTAGAATAGTGAGGTTGTCATTTGATTCGTATTATTGCCTGGAGCGTCATAGCAATCAGTCGGTTTATTTGTTTTTAAATTAACTAATATTTGTTGTCTATGTCATGGACAGAATTTAAAAAATGGCCATAAAATATACAAACAAAAAAACGAATAAAAATAATCACTGTAGTTTATGGTACATACAATACTGTAACAGTGATTAACAAAACATTTTTATTTTAAAGCGCATTACGCATGCATTTACATTTGAAAGTTATCGAAAATTTATGAGGGGGAAGTTATAAATTTTATTAAACAGTTTTGCGTAGATTTGTATCTCCTGTCAAAACATTAATATTTCCTTGGCATTTTATGTTGTGTACTTTAATATACAAGCTCAGGAAATCGCACAAGTTGATATGGAAAATAAATATGGTTAAAAACAACGGCGCCATAAAAGGATATAAATTTACAAGATCTCTTTCGATTTCGGAATTTACTGTAATGACGGTTTGTGTTTCAGTTTACATCAGTGCGGCTTATCGTCTCCTTTATAATTGGTTCATTGTTTTGAGCATATAATGAGCCCCCGCTTATCAGTTAGAACAAATTAAAATATAGTTAAACAGTGGATTCAAGCATCGTATAATTGCCTGTATTTCTGATCAGGGTTAGAGGTTTAGTATTTTTCCTCCTTCATTTTCTTTGCTCTCCATTTGTGCTTTGTGTGTGTTTATCAATTCGATTCACAGTAAAATCTTTCAATTCAATATTTTCTCTGTATGTATAGAAAAAAATCTCCAAAATTTGAAACATTTAATTTGGAGATTTCAGAATTCAGAGAGAATCACATAGTTGTGATTGTAGGTCCTTGTTTTTACGTGTGCTAGACAGGGCGTGTTGGTGAAATTTACAGATTTCCATTTTAATAATAAAAGTCGACAATGATTTATTTGTGTCCATTTCTGATCGCGTATTTAATGTAGCTTTTATCTGATGGTGTTCAGCCGTCAAGCCGGCAGTTTAATAACTCTTTAAAAGACCTCACGTCTGTTGACAGGAAGATGGTGAGATGCGATTTTTTCTGTACATTCATTTATTTCTTTCGATCGTGTAATTTAAAATTAAAAAAAAGTTCAAAGGTCGCCGAGCAAAAAGTTTTGTTTGTTTGGCTTTTTGTGCGTCTTCCTCGGTCATCTCATCGGTTAATTAAATAGCTAGTGAACCGTGCCTTGCCTTGGTTTTTTTATTGCCGATTCTCTTCCTCAATTGTCGCGATAAACAGTCTTTGTTCCATCAGCTTTTATTACCTGGTAAAAGATTGATAGGTTCTGGTAACAGGATTCACGGTGCGTTTACTTTTAAATGCCCTTTGACTCGATGCCGTGTTGTTTTCTAAGCATTTGAATTTAAATGTTATTTCAGAAGCTGGCGATGCGTTCATAATAAGTTTCTGGATCATTCCATCTAAAAAAAGAGAGTTAGAACGTTTACTATTTTACATTTAATAATTTATGCATTTAAACTTAATATCTATTTACGTTGCGTGTAATGTATCAAAATTTTGTGGTATTTTCAAAAAGTTGCTAATCTGTCGTTTGTGTAGACTAACCACCGACAACGATAGGATCCTGGTCGACAACGCATAGGACTAATAAAATGCACGATCACTTGTGTGATCTCAATTTACTCGATTTGGTGGTAAGAAATGACATCTAAGAAGATGGTGCGATGATAGAAAAGGAGTACCAAGTTACAACCAATCAATGCTTAAGGTACGAGTATCAAAATAAGCGAACACTTCGATAAATTAATTTTAATTGTTACAGCGCCATCTATAACTAAGCGTTGTCATCACTCTAATAAATGTTTTGCTTTTATAATCTGCACTATAACTTTTATTTGAAAATTCATGCACATATTTATTGCTATTATTATAACCACTAATAGCCAGAAAGGGTAGGCAAACGCTAGGATTTTTCATAAATGAGTGAGTATACTGCGCTCGATTGTACTGTTTTCTTTTGTTTTCGACTGTTTTCTTTATCACAGTAATTAGTAAAAAAGTAATGAGTAAGAAAGCATCAGTTATGTATTGAATTACAGAGCGCTTATTTTAGGTTAAAATTGGAAGATGAAGTTATTAGTGTAAATTATATAATTGCGACGCCGCTGACCCTCATGCCGGTGGTGTTATCGAAAGTTTAACATTTATATTTTAAATTTTTATATTATCTGCAAACCCAACATTGTGTACTGGAGCATACTGGTATGCTCCAGGTCTCAAAATTCAAATCCAGTTTTAATAAATTAAACATAGTATAATTTTCTCTCTGGAATATGTCATGTGTTGATTTGTGTTTTTTGATAGAAAATTTACATTACATTATACGTTAAAGCGAATAACGTAATAGCTTAGAATACGGTCTACGAAACATAAAGTCTGTGTTACGAAATTGATATGCGAATAGAGAACGGTCAACCTCTCATAGCAGAAGCCTTAATAACCTTATGACTGCTGACAAGAACGTGTCCCAACATATGACACTAATTACCAATTATACTTAGTGTCATATATTTTACTCGGTACCAATATGACACTACTCTGATATTTATGGTGGTGGCAAAACGCCACATCAGTAGAGCCCAATTGTGTTTTAACTGGCAAGCTCGACTGGTCGTCTAATGCTAAGTATCACCGTCGCCCACAAACATCGGCTTCGGACCGTTCAAACTGAACTGCAATCAGTCTTAAGATAAAATGTTAATCAACATCGAGAAGGCGATCGTCTCTCTTGCGGTCTGTTTATATTCGAAATGTTGGCTCGCGCTTCATTTCCTGACCCGGTTTCGAATCGGGCCCGTCTTGTTTACGTATCGTATTACTTGACACTGAGCCACTCCGACATTGCCAATATTACTACGGTACTAAGATATTTAAACCTATTGCTTTTAGGTTATTTCAAAACATCAAAATTATTTTTGATTTACCACCACATGTTTTAAAAGAAAATTGTATTGTAAGGCAAATGAACATTTTGAGCTAAGAATAACACTGTGTTTATTTTATAAACTGATTAAAATTTTACAAAGAAGGGTTCAGTGATGAATTTACACTACTCGCGAATATTATAAAATGCCTTATATTAAATCATTTTTAATACTCGTATACCCTTACTAATTTTATAAATGTGAATGTGAGTTTGTTTCTTACGCTTTCACTTAAAAACTACTTAACCGATCATCATGAAACTTCGTACAAATATTCCTAAAGGGAAGGATACAGGTTACTTTTTATTACAAAATATATATATATATATATTTGCGTAGGGTAAAAAAATTCATCTCTTATAAATGTTAATAAGAGATGTCGCGGAATAAAATTACAAAAACTTTCAGCTAGGAAAATAAGTAACGAACGCGTGCGAAACCGCGGACAACACCTAGTAATGCCGATAAACTCAAAAAATAGGTACCAACCTACGGAAAGAATTTCCGACGGTCCACCTTTAAAAATAAACAATGTTTCATGAGGGAGGTTTAGGTGTATAAATGGTTTTATGTGAATAGAATGAAATATAACTATAGTTGTGGTGGTGGATTTATAAAGGACTTATTATAATAGATCATCAAATTAGTCACTAAATCATAGATGTAAACTACGATAATAGTGGTCATTAACGTTTGCCGTTTTCTCGAGTATATTTCTACATAAAAAAAAACTTTTTAAAAGCAGCTAGCTTCCTGATATCTAGACTGATCATACAATGGCTAATGCATGGTTTCTGTCACGTTATGCCGTTGATATGAAACAATTACAATCGCAATGCGTTCAATTGATTTGTATTCATTAAACACATCAACATTATCCACTCGGCTCGATATATTTACCATGTAACAATTGTGCGTGCTTCAGATCTCGTCAAGGCGAAGTTACCCAATGCAGTATTTGTAGGGCGTTCGACCTCATTGCATCCTGAGTGTACGGGCGCGGTACAATCTGTACTCTATTATTAGAATTCGTCAAGAGTGATATGAGATTTAGGTCGGTTGCATTTTATAAAGTTTTTAAAAGGCGGTATGATTTACTTTATACTAGTTGCTTCTAGATTTCGACTGGAAACAATAATTTTTTGAATCTATAGACTGATATAGAAAGCGTCTCGAGAAATCGAAATCGAAAACGAATGTTACTAGTCTAACATTCGTTTTCGGTTTCTACTATTTTGTAGTGTAGATTCAACAATAACAGCTACTGCTGAAATTTAGTTACAAAGATAATGTATAATTTAAATTATCTATAAAATAAAGATTTTTTTGGCTTAATATAAACAGGATTTTCTTTCGTTTACCCCTCTCCTTTTCTGTGTGGTATAAAATATCTTTGTCTTATATTCTTCATTCATTTTTTCAATATACTCCATTTAATATATCCAAAGAATAGCATTCATTTCAAAATACTAGTAGGAACTATTTACATCTACAAAAATGTTATGAACTATCTAGTCTTGTCCTATAATTTAGAATCACGCCCAAGATACTTCTCAGAGGCCGTATCTTAACCAGATTATTGTAACTATTTTAGCTTTGCTACCAAATCCAACTCTCACCTATATACGTTAAAGTCTAGAATTTACAACATAATAAGTTGCTAAACATGTCTCCTTGAATACATCAGTCTGATGCAGAATACGCCAAATAACCCCTAGAAAGACGGAACCTTACTTGAGAATAATGTTGTTGGCACTGACCGGTACGGTCAGTCTTAACTGTCTCAATTAAGTGAGCGTCAATGACAGCGAAATGTCTTAAAATTTAAGACAACTTACAGATCATTTTGGCAATAAGTATATATAAATATGTATATCTTAAAGATATATCTATTAGACGTTTTTTTTGTTTTAATTAAGTCCATCAATTAAGTCTACTTGAAGCCTCAAACTATTCGTTTTAATTTATCTAAACGAATAATTGTCATTGTTGTGGTGCTCACTATTTCCGCGTTTCAACGAAAATAGGCAATGTACGACGTTTAGAGTCCAGTCACGTGTAAAGTACAATTCAACAATTCAGCCTCGGCGCGAACACGCGACCAGAGATCACTCATAGATACAGTGTTTACATACAGACGAGTACAAAATGTGAAATTGTTTTATTAATTATATTTTATGTACTTATTCGTTATGGTACTATGAATTAATCAAAGAAAAGAATCATTTATATATATATATAAAAGGAAAATGGTGACAAAAACTGGCCTGTTCATTTTGAAGATTTGAAATTTGAGAATGGTAACGCAAATTATATTTTCAGTAGGTAATTCTTTTTACGCCAATAACAATTGACAGAATACAGTTTACATTTTTTCATCCAGGACTATTTCGTTTGACATCAGATACCGAAGTGAACAGTGTCGGTATGTACAAATATATTGGGAGGGTAGATATAATTAAATATTTTTCACTTTCTTGCGATAGCTAGCACGAACACAGCTGTGCTGTGTAATGATATGTCCTCAGCGGTATTTCCAAACCAATTCGACTTAGGAGCCTTCAAGAACAGAATATACTTTTTCTTTAGAGGCTGGCAGCACATCTGGAGTTCCTCTGGTGTTGCGAATGTCCATGGGTGTTGGTTCACTTGATTTTAAGCGACACTCTGCTCCTTTTCCCTTTCCCTTTATTCTATAAAAAAATGCTTCGTAGTAAATCATAATTGCATTTTTCCATTTCTTCCAGTCTTCAGATATTTTCCTGATATTTTTTCGCGATTTCTATAAGTTATCTTTTTTTAAGGACATTATTCACACACAACCATCTGATCCCAAACTAAGTAGAGCTTGTACTATGGAAACCAGATAACTGATGACATACGAGGGTGAATCAAAAAGTTCTTAGAAGTGCATATATATGAGACCTTTTTGGATCAAGTTCGATATTCAAAT
>DWLR01003818.1:0-12956 GCA_018246295.1 Papilio alexanor hazarajatica
TTTCGACGACATAAATCGTCTTTGACAGTTGTTTTCCAAATGCTTTTGTCGTTTTTATTTTCTTACTATTATTCCAATTATTTGCATCGACTATGTACAAAACAAGACGTGAACAACAGAAGTACAAGATTGACTGATCAAGTTAAATTGTTATTAAAAATAATTTAATTTAAAAAAAAAAATACTTGTTTAAAACTTTTCGAAATTCAAACCACCGATTTTGAGAACTTAGCCCACATATCTTAAATTACAATCTAAATATGTATGTTATTTATAATTATTTAGGCAGATTATGATAGTGGAACATGAATTTATTAGAGCGAAAGAAACTAAGCCTATTTTAATTCCTTATGGTGTGCTTTAAGCGCTTAGATTGAATCAACGAGATGTAATAAAGCCAATGAACATCCGTTTAATTACACATTTATGTCAGACATGAAACGGGGATGACATTTACATGTAGACATACATACATATAAATATTTATTACATTATTATTACCCTGGTATTCGTACCCTTTACTTGTTCATTATTTTTAATTTTTTTTAATAAAGCGCTAAAGCTGTAAATTAATATTTAAAAGAAGAATAAAAAGAAACAGAGTTGCTAAGTTACCTAATGCTTTAGGGTATGTACGGATTGTAAAAAGTAAGGTCATGGGTTCCAATACAAAATTTCATTTATTGTTCGTAAACCATCTTCTAGCTTAAGTTAAATTAGAAAGTTACTTACACATGATTACTCCGAGTTTCGCTGATAAATATCAAAAAACAATTTCCCAGAATAATATTATATTATAGTATATTTTGGGTAACAACATATACACATATGTACAAAACCTTTAATTAACTCAACACAAAAAGACCGTGAGCGAATAAACAAATGCCTGTAGAAGTACCAAATGAAAAGGGCACGAATTCATTTCGAATTCAATATGGTGGACCGTTGTAACTCTATTCAATATAACAATTAGTAATAGACAAGTCAAGGTTAGTTGCTAAGCGTTGTTTTATTGAGCCGGGTCTTTGGTTTAAAATGCTTAGATTTTGAACTCGTTGTCTTCAAAACGTGATCTATTATGGAAACGCAACATGGACATGTTTTTAATAATGCGCTTCCCAATTTAAAAATCAAATCAGTCGCTACTAACACTCTTTTGCAGACCCGTTTAAAGTAACTTAGCATCAACACAACATTCTGTGTGGTAACCGTTAGCATATTTTTTCAGAAGTGAGGTACTTATAATGACGCACTCGCCCCAACCCTGAGGGATAGTCAAATGTTACGAATTCCCATTTGGCATAGTCTTAGTACTCTTCGTTGACTACGTCCTTTAATCTGAGCATACATACATGGTTGATTAAAGCTTGAAAATCGCGTCGTCTTCTAACTCTGCCACTCATTTTTGCAACAAAAATTAACTATAAATCTATTTAACATAAACAAATCCAATCACAGAAAAAATTGGGGCATTCAGAATACTAAACGTAGTAGTAGTAAACGTGTTCTATAAGTTAACGAGCAAATATTAACTGGAGCTAGTACTAAATAGATTGTAAACATTGCATATTATAGGAAAACGTGAAATAAACTGACTGCCTACAAAGCGTCCGTCGTCCATGTTGACAGTCGTCTACCATTTCCGGCGGCACGACGTAACATTGAATCGACAAGCAGACATCGCATAAGTAAATATAAAACATTTTCTTATTTGTGTATGACCATAACTTTTATACGAAATTTTATTTTTCGGCGAAAAGCTAACGGTCTTTGGTTAAACGATGTTATTTGATTTAATTGCCAGTTTATAAAATTTGACGGACGGAGTTGGGAAGTTCCTGTCATACAGAACGCGTTCAATGGCTGTTGATGTTGTTTTCTAAATCGAGATAGATACCGAAGCCTAATCAAAAGTAATTAAGTTAGTTAAATCTAAAATAATATTGCAAAATTGTATAATTATCAGTTACTAGTCTGTAAATCAAATTAATAAAAACAAAAACAAAAATGATTTTATAATCAATAACATATTTTTTGTTTATTTTACAATAACTTTTTTCATAAAAGTCTATCTGACGCCGGCCATCTTGATTATCATGTGTACACAGGAAAGTTGGAAAGGCCTAAAAATAATCATAGAGTACAAGAAAGGGCGGGAACGAATAAATTACAATACGCAAACAAACATTAAAAGAGTCTTTTAAGATAATAAAGCCATATTTATATACAGGTATTAATGATAGTCAGTCAGATCAGTTCAAGACCTGATCCTGTGCTGCAGGCAGAACGATAAATACACAAACCCGTAAGTATTCAATACGAAACTGAACCTTATAAGAGTAATTTTAAGGATTATAATTCGTTGTCACTAATTGTCATTCGATTTCGAATTATTTCGCCGGGGTAATCGAAGCGAATTTCACAGCGACTTTAAGATGTTTATCTCAACAACTTGCTCATTCATTACCAGTCATTATTTTTAATTAACTTACGTGAAATTAAGGCTAATAACACACTTGTCATAGCGCCCGAGGACGCTCCTTAGCTGGGGTAAACACTGGTTGCAATGGCGATCATAAGTTCGACCATATGCTTAGTATGGTGATCATAAAACTTTAAAAATAGCTATATGAGGCAAATTAAAATCTTTCAAACTAATATTTTGTTGGAAACCTGTTTAGATGTATATTTTAATTAGCCGGTAGCCCGCTGCATCGCAAGCTTGTAGCTTGAAGTATTACATACTTCCGCTTTGCGTTCATTTCCTGTTTACTCGCCCCATAAGCGTCGTAATGTGATATTAAATAGTCTATAACCTTCCTCAATAATTGTAATATTAAATGCAAAAATAATTTTCCTAATCCGATCAGTACTCCCCGAGATTAGCGCGTTCAAACTCTTCAGTTTTATTGTTACTATATTGCTTTACCAGTAATAAATTATATTTAATATATAATAAATATTATTAATCAATAATTTCATATAATATTTCATATCAATGTAATATAAATTTATTATATTGACATATTGATTTGAAATAAACACATATCAGGGGAGCCGCTCTTTTACCGCCATCTGTCATAAAAATGTCGAAACTAAAGAAAACACATACTATACTTGTTTAAATTTATATTTACGCTATTATACATTACATTTTCGGATTAAAGCTATCTTTGTCTTATATTTATAAGATGATCAGTTTACCAATGTTCATGAATCGATGATGGAGAGGTCATGTAGGAGCGGATCTTCAAAGTCCGCTCCATACGAAGTTTTGCGACGTACAACGCGCCGTGAACTCCTGGAAATGTATGGAACTGAAGTATATTTTGCTATCACTGCGTTAGTGAAAGAAATCTTTAATGCCAGCGTGTTTTTGCGCGACTGACAGAATATTTTTTTCCACTGGTGTATGTACAGTCAAGTTCCTTGGCGGTATTCCACTTTAAAGGAGACAATTGTTTGAACGTTTACACCTTAAGACGTTGACGGAGAAATAATAACAAATAGGATGTCACTTTTAAATGTTTTAGGACGAAAAAAGGTCGGTCAATGTTGTAACAATAGAGTATCCGCAAATAATGATTTCGTCTGAATGGCCGAGACCGTAAAACTTCACGAGCGGAAAACAAAGACAGCGCCGATAACAATAGTCAGGGGTACAGTGCAGGTACGTCACAGATTTTACTTTATTTTGTCAAAACATCGAGAGCGCCCTAATTGGTTATTTGTAAGGAGGAGGCGGAGTTTGGCTTGTCGCAAGCAACAAGGCAATTTTTCTGTAAGTGGAATACCGCGAAGGAACTCGACTGTACATACTTTTTTGACCTGTAGCCTAAGCGGTAATTTTTGATTTGCTTCTTCTTAGATAGCAATAGGCACGTAACAAAAATAACTGGAAAAAACTTGCTTGTTTGCCACCTTCTACAGTAAAAATGTTTGGATTAATTTGGATACCAATAACTCACGTTGTAAAATTTGCGGCGTTGTGAAGGTTTAGCTGCTGTTATTTCGATCTAATATTGTTTGTATTTTGGGATGTAATAGTTGGGTGAATTTAATACGTTGGCTTTAAAAAAAATGGGCGTCAAGTTTTTAGGACACGAAATTTCGAAGATCAAATATTTTACAACAGATGAAATATATAATATTATAATATAATATTCTGGAACATTATTCACACACGGCCATCTGATCCCAAACTAAGCAGAGCTTGTGCTATGGAAACCAGAGAACTGATATACAACATATATTAATACTTTTGCTTTTGTAAATACATACGTATATAGATAATTACACCCAGACACAAGACAAACAGACATGTTCATGCACACAAATTTTTGTCTTGGGTGGGAATCGAACCCACGACTTGCGTGAGAGGTCAATATGTTATATCGCTTATATTTATACTTATGTATTAATAATTATATAATTGTATATGTATTTAAAATAATATAAAAGATTATTAAATTAAAATATCATAAAGTAAATAAATTTATTTCGATAACTTTTAATGCAATACAAACAATCAAACATTATATTACATAGAATTATGATTCTACATACGTAACTTACACAATACTATTATTAATTTATACCATAAACAATTTAATATTTTTTTTTCATCTATATTATAATTATGTATACGCACTATGTTCAGTAACAATATGGATATTTTCGAAACTTTGGCAACATTTTGGAAAATATAGATTATATTCATAACATAAACAACAAAATTGCAAATCATCTTTTATTTTAGTGATTAAAATATTTAGCTGTTAAATTTAATTCCAAGATTAATGTATCTGTTTCCATAACATACATTTTATATTAATCATATATATTATACTTTTATGAAATATTACTTTTAAGTTAATTTAAGCATAGTTGTTTTTCCCTTTTCTGTAAATGTGTTTGCATGTAAGAGAAATATGTAATTAGTAAAATTATGTATTATTTGGTTAAATTAAGATGATTTTATAATTTGACAGTGATCCAAATAGAGTAAAATGAATATGTAAACATGAGCTGCCCTGTTCCCATTTTAAGTGGAATTGGTGCAACTCGTTTCTTTCTTCCACGCCTTTCTATCAACCGTTATCTCAGTAGTCAATTCTTTCTTGCTTGTCCATCCATCTTCCTTTAGGTCTACTCCTACCAATAAATCCTTCCACGTTCATATCTAACACTATCCTTATCACACGTTCTTCATTTCATAATAAAAATAAAATAGACAGGTGGCATTTCCTCCTGATTTCTATATTTTTTTGTACTTTTTTTAATACTCCTTTTACTAGTGGTAGAGTCCGCAACAACAACATCTGTTGCACGAATGGCCCGCTCCACCGGTGAAATACCACGACCTCACAGAAGACAGGCGTGAAGTAGAAGTATTCTGCGTTTCATCTGAGGAGCGAGGTGCCGGAGGCCTAATTTTAGTCCTCTTACCTTTCCCAATCTTTTCTAATATGGAAAGGATGGGAAGGGAAGGAGGATTTGACGGGGAAGGGAATAGATAAGAGAAGGTAATGTTCATTTATTTGTCTATCCCCTTATCTGTCTATAAAAGGTAGGCAACGCATCTGCAACTCGCAAATGCTTGTTGCAGATGTCTATGGGTAGCGGTCACATAGGTGACCACTTGCTCGTTTGCCACCTTCTAGCATAAAAAAAAACTTGCACAATCAAACTGTTTACTGCTTTGTTTTCTCATTCCATAAATGTATATAAAAATCTGATACGCCAGATGAATATTTGTGTACGATGTTCAAAATCAGGACTAGAACTTTGTATACAAACTTTTGTTCAAAAAAAACTCAAGTCAGGAGTATTTGAAAAAAAAAAACTTTATCTCATACAATTTCACTCTATCTCCAATTTCGGGCAAAATTACAACATTTACGATGAAAATATAAAATAAATAATAATAATAAAACAGAAATTGTTGAGATCTTGATTTGATGGATTACGTATGTCGCATTTCAACAGAGGATAAATAAGCCATTAAATTGTGTGATTAATTGTACATAAAAATCAGGCAAAACATAATTTAACTTTGTAAAGAAAATTGAAAGACGCCTTCCTAGAAACTAATATATTTTTATGTACTCAATAAACCACAGTTATGAGTACCCATTAACCCAAAACTCGTATAATTATTTAATTATAAATCTATGTCCATATATCCAAATACTATAACAAATACCAAACAACAACCAATCCATACCACATACCATAGATTACGCAAATTCTATACACAATACATACAGCGAATTAACATTTTTAAATCTTATACCAACCAAATAAGGTTCATATTCCCAAATTACCTGCATACTATAGTAAACGACAGTAAATACTGCACATTGAATTTTGGAAACAGATTTCGGCTTCATAGAGCGTCATCGCTGTTACACTCAACCTATGTGATTTATAGTGCTTTGTGCGACAGAGATAAAGCTATACAAAGCTAAGAATTTCCAAAAGTATCTTTGCAATATTTACGACTGCGTACTATACATACTTAAGGCTACGTTTCAACTACTAGTTTCAACGGTGGGATGTCTCATGAAGTACCTCTCGAAGAAGTGGAGCAGTTCGAAGCAGACTTCAGCTAAAATGAGCGCTATGACCATCCACTCCAAGCGCACGTGATGCCTGTCCGCCGCCCAGGAGGAGAGAAGTTCTAGTAGTTCTACGCAGTGGGATAGACGCTCGTTCAGTACCTACAAGAAAAACTGATATCACCATTGTTTAACAGTAGTAGAGTAGTCAGAAATATAAAGGAAATCTTTATTTATTATTGAACAGTTTTTGCTACCAATCAACATTGATAAAAACCGAATGGGTTGTAGATGTGGTACCAGCTTTTATGCAGAACGGGCCAAAGGAGTAAATATAAAAAAATATAGCGGAAATAGCGCAACGAGCATTTGCGAGTTGCAGATGCGTTGCCTACCTTTATAATAGACAGAGAAGGGAATAGACAGAAAAATTAACATTACCTTCTCCTCTCTATCCCCTTCCTCGTCAAATCCTCCTTCTCTTCCCATCTTTACCTTATTAGAAAGGAGTGGGAAAGGTAAGAGGACTAAAATTAGGCCTCCGCCACCTCACTCCTCAGATGAAACGCAAAATACTTCTACTTCACGCCTGTCTTCTGTGAGGTCGTGTTATTTCACCGGTGGAGCGGGCCATTCGTGCAACAGATGTTGTTGTTGCGGACTCTACCACTGTAATAAGATTTAGTCTCTAGCACTTTGTTTTGATGAAACACAGAAAAATAAAACACCACATCCTGACATTCTGAAAAATTCTCTTAATTCTGCATGACTCTTTCTTGTTTCAAAGCATATTTGTAATAAAATACAAAGAAAATATTATCTGAGGTATCAAAACATAAGTTAAAAACTATCTAAAATCTTACGTAATATAAATAAAAACGTAACGTACCCTCGTCCGCCTCGGTATAGTGAAATAGGCGACTGTATTGGAGTAAAGTCGTTCCAACTCCTCCTCCTCCCAGTAAAAGTCGGGCGTGTCCAGTAAATCTGACTCAACGTTGAGTCTATGACGCAATGAGAATAGCTCACCCAATTTTCTTACTACCTAAAATAAAATACATTATTCTAGAAAATAAGATTGTTTAAGAATTAATTTATATAATAGAAAAATGTTTAAACCAACCGAATCTAATTTTAAGATAACTTATATGAACAAATAAATAACTAATTATTTTCATTGGCGAGAATACATTTCTAATCCAAAGGTTATTTATCAGGACATTAATATTTTTTTTTACAAGACGATGGCAAAAGAGCAAGTGGTCACCTATGTGACCGCTACCCATAGACATCTGCAACAAGAATTTGCGAGTTGCAGATGTGTTGCCTACCTTTAATAGACAGAGGAAGAGAAAGACAGAAAAATCGACCTTTCTATCTTTAATTTTAAAAACAGTTATTGAAAGTACATAGATAATAATATTTTGACATAATAAAGTTTGCTATTTTATTATCAACAAAGATTCATGATAAATTTAAATCTATTAAAAAAAGTTACTTCTTTCTTATCAACATAGGTGGCACCATCCCTTTCCATAATGGCGCTATGTTCCCTGACAGAGGCCGCCAGTGACTCCAGTCGCGCCTCCCAAGCTCCCAACCGAGCTGACTGCGCCATAGCATGACTTGAAAAGTACCAAAAATTAGTCAATAGTCAGATGGAAAATTAAAAAAAGAAAAAAAACTTAACATGTAAAGTCATGTGCGTCTTTGCCCAAACAAATGCATGATGTTCATACGTCAAATGTAGACAAATTAAGGGTTAATTTTAAATTTTTTTAATGTAAATAAACTAGTAAAGAATAAATTAAATTTAGTATCTGTAACTGATATTAGTATGTTACATTGTATTATATTATTATTTTTGTCTTTAATTTCTATCAATTATAAATTTTGTCATCTACGCTCACCTGAAACTGTACTTTTCCAAAGAATTATCTCGGTCTGGCACCAAAACAAAGCAGGACTCTTGCAAGTGGCATTTCTTACTGTAAAACAAATTTTATGCATTATTTTTAATATTACGATGTACGATGGATGATGTTAAGTGTAAACAATTAGTACAAAAAAAATACAAAATGTGTTATAAATATATGAGTAGATACTGCAAACATACTCACACATTTGGCTGATATACATAAGTCATCACTTCTCTTTCTCTTTCTACCACATCTTTTGGATAGCTTTCAATTTCATATCTGAAAGGTGGACATAAAACAAATAATAGTCAATTCAAAAACTGAATAACTGTATGATTATCATCATTCATAACAGCATATTCACTATGACACTCTGGATTTAAAGACACCTCTTTAGTATTGGTTTAGGCTACAGGTCACAACAGAACAGACATACATACATATACACACTAAAAACATTACTCTCCTTGGTCAGGCTGGTGACAGTACCATACATTTTACAAATGATATTTATTATTGTGCAATTAGTGGACCCTGCTTTGCTACATAATTATTTTTAATTGTTATCGGTGCCCTAGCACAAAGTCTAGTCTATGCACTAACTTTAATTTTGACTGTCTCTAAACTCCTAATAATATACTCCAGATAATATGCAGTAGCTATATATACACTTTAGCATTAAATTGATTAACAAACCTCTTCACAAAGTCAAGGACATTGCTAGCTTCTAATTCGGTACAATTCCAAAAAACAACAGCACCCTCTTTAAAGAAAATTATTTCCCTCGGTTCCGTTCCTATTGCATAGACAGGATTTGCAATAACCACATCTCCCACTTCATGCGCCTTTAACCTAGATAAAAATAAAACATTTCAGGTAACTACAAATTTCTTTTTGATTACCAAGACATACTCATAAAGTTTAAGTAGTAATATAGTTAGTTAACATACAAAATCCATGAATAATCAATAAAGCAGCATACCATTTTATACAGAGTATTCTTAACTAGACTTTAGCTGCCTTTTATAAATATTTCAGGAAGAATGAGAGCTATGTGTTCTTGACTAGTTGTAGATTTAATGTTATTGTGTATATTGTAAATCCATTTTATATGGCAATGGCTGATGGCTTATTAAAGGTTGTTAAATTTAAATTAATTTAGCATTTTAACGACATAATCTACAAATATTACATCAAGTAATTACGTCATAACAACGAAAAATTGCAATCTTTTGTGTAACCTTACTTTCCCGGTTCATACAGTTTCTGTTGTACTAAAGCCTCTTTTAAAGCTTTCAAATCATAAGAATTGGCTGTTGCGTAAGCAAAAGTTAAATAATGTCCTTCTTTTTTGGTTAAATCCTCGAGTACCGCCTTTTTGTGCACGGTCTTCTTTTTCAGTGGTATGGTAGCATTTTCTAAAGCAACCACCGGTTGAATCGTATCGGTAGTATAATTTCTTACAATTAGCTGCCGAGATAAATTAAAAACATCATTATTTTTGTTCAAAAACAAATGTTTCACCGGCGAAAATTCGACTACATTGGAAAGTGTGAAACTCTTGTTTGAAAAGTTCCGTATTGAACTAACAACGATTCTTGTGAAAAACACTGACATCATTTATATTTGTCGCGGAAATAAAACTAAAACGTTAGTACACTTAATGTAAAATATTTTTTTTACTTAAATAAAGAATCAAAAACTATTTATTTTGACGTTTGGAAGTGACAGTGACAGAAGGCCAGTGCACGGCATTTGACGGTTTTCAAATTAGAACTAGGGCAAAACCAGGGCTGCGCTCCAAAATACGCCGTCACGGTATCTGCAAAAAATACTCCTAAGCATTAGCGGCAGCATCTCAAGTTAAAATACTTACATAAGAAATCAATGCATGCCAGCCTTGACAGAAGGAACTTTTTATTACTGTAAATTGGTATTTGCAATATCCCTTTTATACTTTTACAAAAATATTGTTCAATTTCTTATGCAAGTGCCGAACATGGTTGCTGATACTTACTTATACAAATACTTTTATAATTAAAATTATTAAAAGTTGTTTAGTTTTATTATAGCTAAACACATGTTTAATTACTTATAGATTTTTTATTGGGTCCCTTTGCATGGATGAGCAAGAGTCGTTTTCAGGCCCTATTTTTTTTAATAATAACATCTATTTTTCACTTATTCCAACAATTGTTATTTCTTTTAATAAGTCTGCTAGCTACTTGTTTTCAATACAGCTTAAATTTCCCTCCATTGCCTATTTATTAGATGCAGTCTATGATTCTTTTAGAAATGTTCTTTGAGTAAATAAACGTCAGTGATATTTTCATTTTGAAAATACCACTGATGTTAATTAGATTTTTAACGCAGTTCAAAGGAGACAGGATGGTTGTGATAATATTCTAACATAATAATAACTCAGTATTAATACTTAAAAGTTTAATATTTCAATCCATAAATTACATTTTCTTACTTAAAAAAAATTCAAAATATTTATGTTAATAAATTGTACCCATTTAAATTCACAAAATTATTCGATTAAAGTATTTCCGTCTTCAGCTGTCAATAGAGTGTGTAATTTCCTGGCAAACTCGGGTCCAATGCGCCGTGCTCTACTCCCCGGGACTGCCGAGCGCGTTACACCTAACTCAGCTACTGTCTTCACACCATCCGGCAACTTTAGAGTCTAAAAACGTAAATATGTAGCACTTTATGAAATATACACAACGCAAATATATAAACTAGCTGAACCCATTCCAGCGATGCAACACTGCGTAAAGTAAAAAGAGATTAGTGCAAAAAGTTTAATTAAAAACAAAACTTTTTTTTAATTCATACATATATATTTTTTTGGGCCAGAAACCCTCGCGGGTCCTTAGATAAGACAATCTAATCAATGGTTTAGGATTGCATTGAGGAAAAATTTTATTTTTAGAGATAGGGACTGACGTAGATCAAGAAAATGATATGAATTAACATGGTATGTTGAAAGCAAAAAGTATTATTACTATTTGTTATATGTTATTATTATTAATATTATTTGTTAATTCAATTAAGTTCATTTTATTATGTTCTCGGCGCTTTGTATGTACATCTTAGCGGTGGTACAAAAAAATGGTTGTTTATGTCATCCATCACAAAAATGACAGTCGCCACATGAAGTTATAATATCATAAAACCCTACTTTAACTTGCCAATAGATGGCGATGTAATGTTGATTCATAATAATCTTATCATGATAAAAAAATCAACAATAAAATTGTTTTAGCCATAATTTCTTTGTCGTTTTTTCTGAAAGAAACACTATTAACCTCATACAATTCCAACGGCGTTTTGTACTGTGCGCACAGAGCGCGTGATGTCTCAAGACTGCTTAGTGGCAACACCGCTAGCATCTGCTGCCATAGACAACTCAATCCATTACCTTAAAAATAGAATAATATTTTAATAAATTGACATTAAAAGATAGTGATGAATTGATTAATGATAACTAAGCCAATAATTGGAAAAATAAAGTATAAAAAGTCAAGGATTTTAAATAAAAAACTATTATTAAAAAAAAAACTTATTCGTACACTGGTAATATCAGTTGATAAGCTCTTGTAAAACGTGGTCCAAGAGCATGACTCTCTAAAATATGTTATAATATAAATATGTCCAAAAAGCAAGTAAAGAAAGTCGAATGAAGTATGTTAAAAAAATCAGTAACTTACCATCCTTATCCACCGCAACGCATTTCTTATTATCACCGCGCATGTAAAAATCCGCGTGCTCGTCACAAGCGCGTTTTAACTGCCTGAGAAAATTATGTAAATTGTTAATTACGACATTAATATTTATATTTTTTATGCCGTAAGACTAAACTAGCTAACTACCATTTAACTTTTCTTTTTTTATTTAAATAAATTAAATAAAATTAAATATTCAGTGTTTTCATCCGTGACAAAGTTTGAGCCAACAGTTATAAAACTTGGGCAATAATCACAGATGCAAGAATATTGAATTCTAGTAATGCTAGTACTGAAGTGACTATTCCGTTTTTTTTTTTAATTTAGAAAAGACTAATTTGAAGAGTCATTAAAAAGGGGAAAGTACAGCAGTGTTCCACTACTATACCTATAAAAATATCACTAAAAGTTTTTTAAACAGAGTTACGAAAAGGTCGACAAAAAACTTGTAACAATTGCATGCTCTTGCACTATAATCAATACGGTGTACATACTTATACGGCGCTTCGGCTATCGCTTTAGTGAACTGCACAATAAGCAAGGCAAGCTCGTTGGCTTGATTCACGAGGACTGTATCACTGCCCGTACTGACTAATAGATCTGAGAGAAGAGGTTATTTTATTACACGAAGCGAACACATAAACAAGATTTTATTAGTGACGTTCGATCATCGACAAAAGAGACTTATTGGATGGACTTAGATGGAGATTTATTGGCCTAGCTCTTCACTAATCAGGGCATGCAGA
>DWLR01003819.1:0-12953 GCA_018246295.1 Papilio alexanor hazarajatica
ATTCCCTTAGTAAATTTAAAACGGCATTAATTGTATAAAATAAATGTGATGTAAAAGAGAAGCAGTGATAGAGCTCTCGCTTCATCGGTCAATTATAAAAAGGTAATCCTGGGGAGGCACTTAATGAATCATTATGGCCGGCGGCGCGGCCAAGCCGATGGGTGACGCGTACGGAATTTATAGCCCAAGTTGCCTTTTCTATTACAATTTTATTAACACACTTATATTATCTAAGTACCTAAATAAATATCTAAATAAATATTAGATAAAGTGACTGGAATAACTTCTTTATTTCATCGTAAGATTAGGTTATATATAGGAATATACGTAGCTATTTTCTTGGATAAGACAGTAACAGAATTGTAACAGATTTGAACCTGTGTCTACATATCGGGCGTCGACTACTCCAAAAATAAATTTTTGTTTTTGAACACTTACGACGTACTTGGAAAAATAAAAGAACACTATTTTATGGCGAAAATTAGTTGTCACTGAAATATTTTCACAATTTTATTTGTACAATATGTACTTCATACTTAGTATAAAAAAATTAAATTTCTTGAAATCCTTCTAACTATAGTTTTAAACGGAGTCCGTGTTTTAATTTTGGATGTGTAATGTAATACCTCGTAGGTCAAAGACTGCACTATGAATACTAACGAGCCTACAGCCAGACGGACGTTTGAGCGACTCGGAGTCAAAGGCGAAGCGCGTCGACATCAGTCATAGAGACCCGGCGTGACCTTGCCTTTATAGCGTCGAGCAGAGGCGTGGTGTGAAAGTGCATTCACAGTGAACTGATCGCTATATACTGCCTGCTTATAAATTAGCCTTTATTTCTTGTGATCACTTTATTTTTAAATATGTACTATGATTTGTGTTACACCTTGTACGATGGCGAAGAAGTCAACTGGCTTGCTTCAACATCATAACTTCAACTTCATAACATCAAGTATAAAATCCATATTTGTTTTTGCCAGTGTGTTAAACAATATTTGCAGATATTCTTTAAATGACAGAAACACTAACAAATATTGATTTTAGATGTTATTGATAGATTTGTATGTTAAAACTAGGATTAAATTATGTAGTTATTTAGATATAAACTTTCCGATGCGTAATTTTTTTTCCGTATGTAGCTTAACACCTATTATTAATTAGGACGTGTATAATAAGTTTTGCAGTACGCTTCTTCTTTGCCGTTCTCTGAATACTCCCGATTAGTCTCGCTGTGCACGGCGTAAAATTATTCATTGTCTTAAAAATATCAATTTATTTAAAATTAATTCAATTCCCTTTAAGGCAACTTTATACAAAAGTAAAGAGATCTAAAATCGCAGCCGAATTAATAATTTATTAGGCTCTTAGGGAAACATAGGACAGAGGTAATGAACATTTTAAAAAAAGATCGAGCGAGCGACGCTACCGTGCATACAGAAGTAGGCTTAAGAGCCCGTGTAATTCTAAATAATCGTTCCGAGAGTCGTTTTGTAAAAAATGTTTACGGCGATACAATTTGATCCTTCTTTTTTAGATACCAAGCAATTTCATGGTTTAACCACTATATACGTAACGCATATAATTTATTCAATAGTTAGGTGACAAATTCTAAATTCTAATTCGATTACGACTATTTTCATAGTTCTTTTTTTTAATATCATTAAGTGATGTTATAAATGTGACAGTAGCCAAATAGCCAAATATTATACATGCCTAATTATATGTGGACAATTCAGATTTTTAAGAACAAAACAAGGTGTAACACGATTTTTGAAATTGGCTTAGATATAAATAAATATAGTATAGATTTTTTATAAGAGAATGTGGCTCACAAGCGAACGGATCCTCTCGTGTTAAGCAACCATCTTTACTAAAAAAAACCTACATGTAAGCTTCAAAGAAAAATTAACAAAAAAAATACGAGTAAAGAGTATTAGTAATTTTAAAAATCGAATTAAGTGTCGATGCCTTAATGTGATAAATTAAAGGATATTTAATATCAAACACATTTAAGTGAAAAATAAAAATTACGTGATCATTAATAAAAATAAATGTAATAGAATAATAAAACATTTCCTCGTAATCTTATTCAAAAAGTATTTGTGTAACATCATGGAATTCTGCCGCAAGCTAAGAAATATAAATGATCAAAGCTCCCATTTCATTCTGACCTTCGTTTCCTACTTGAAAACTTATCTGTGAGTCTTAAGTCAAGGCTCAAGTTAGTCTGGTTAGCTGTTTGCTTACAGCCAAACATCTTCGCGTTACTAACAAAAATCATGTCTTTATTAGAACGATTACATTTATTTTGATCTCTAAAATTGACGTTGATTACATCGTAAGCCATTGAGTTGGCCTAAAATTCTTAATGCTGGTTCAGTAAGAAAGATTTCGTTCAACATTAAGTGAATGTTTTCTAATTGTACGACGACTCAACTGAAAATTGCTTTTACTATTTACACAATATTGCTTACAACAATACGCTGATCAATATAATTTAATATGGTAAGTTTTGCTCAACCATGAAACTATTATTTTCTTTTGGACGAATGATCGCTAAATGACGCGAGAGAACTAAAAAATAAAAAAATAAAAAAAACTAACTAAACCTACTGAGACTTACACCTGTCACGAAGAAGCTTCGCCTGTATCTATGTATGTAATGGAATCTTGGCTTGGTTGGTTTTTTGTAATTATCTGAACAGAAAAAAAATAGAGAATTAACAACTGCTAAAACTAATAAGCACTTTTTAATAGGAAATCAAAGATATTTTTATAATGACTCAATTTTTATCATTATCATTCAATAAAATATGTACATTAATTGAAATTAAGGTCGCATTTTTAAATTAGAATTATTTCATTAATTAATGATTCTATCGTTTTTGAATGTTTTGGAAATTACTTTCCACTTTTAGTATAATTTCCTCTTAAAGCGTGTTTTATTTTTTTAGTTTTTTGAACTCTTATTTTTTGTTCCGGAAATATAGGTTTATGTGTTTATGTTTATGTCAAACCAGTCGAGAATTTTACGTCCTGTATATTGTAGTACATATTTCATTGTGTGCATTTATGTTTGCTTTGTTCCATGATATTAAACATGCGTATAAATGAACACAAACATGTCAAAAAAGCTTTTGTACTTTTACAAAGAGCCTAAGCCCATGGCAATCTCGCAGACTTCATTTCGTTCGAATCTCCTTTCGGTCTGTGATTACGGTCTGTGTGGGTCGCTCTAAAAATAAATGGCGGGGCTTCCAAACACATGTCATTTGTCAGCGTTTCGCTCACACGACTCGGAGTAATTTACGATGTCCTTCGAAGCAACATTCAAGTGGCTTTATTCATATTATTTAATATCACAAAAGTTTCATCGAAACTTCATTTCGATTTTTAAACATTATTATTACGGTTAGGAATCCATCATTTTTAATAATTAATAATAATTGTGTATGTGAAATTTTTTATAGATGTTTCTTAATTGAATATCTAGATAATTGTACATATATATATATACACATATATACACATATATACTAATCACGCAATAATATAGCCACTCAAATAAAAAAACTCATTAAATGCATAAAATATAAAACATATCTATCTTACTTTTAACCAACAAAATACTTCTAACAAACTAAATACCTCTAACATACAACATACTTCAACGAAGTTAAATACATATACAGTACAAAATACTTATGCCACATTACATACTTCTAAATACTCGTTCTTTTAGTCCCCACATACTCGGTACTTACACATATTGAGTGAAAGCTAGTATCAAAACCTGTTCCAGTACATACGTCCCACCTCTACTTTAAATCAGGGATGAGCAACACGCGGGCCGCTTGCGTCCCCTTAAACATGTTTATGCGGCCCGCCAAGCATTTCTAAAACTGAATTTATTTTATCGATTTTTTCCCATCAATGTATTGTTATAAAATTAATTATAATAACTTTGTTTGTTTGGTGCCCAAATAAACGTTTTTATTTATTTTTATTTATTTGTTCAAAAACATGGTAGTTTGTACTAAACCGAAACAATTTTTTGTGACAATTTAGTCACTTGTAGGCGACTTTTTCAAACATGCAATTCGAACGCGCCGCATCAGACTGGTGGTAAGCTGTTAACTAGCAATTTTAGTAAATCTTGTGTTTCTTGCAAGGCGTGAGTGCATATTATTGACAAGTTTTTTTATTCAAAATAAAGTTTTCTTACAATTTTTTTTAACTTTAATATTTTTAAACCATAATAGTATGTCGTAAAAGCAAACAAAAAAAAGAAGGTTGCGGATGAGCATAGGCATTTCCAAGAAAAGTATAAATTTGATTATTATTAATTTAATAATGCTGAGAGACTGTGTGGACATTAAAAGAATATAACATAAAAAGGCATTACGATAAAAATTTAATGAAACGGAGAAAAACTTGGGAAAACAACAGGCTATTTTTAAAAAATCAGGGAAGGCTAGTTTTCTTGTCAGTCAAATACTGGTAAACAAAATGAAACCCTTTGCGGATGGAGTGATGACAAAAGAATATAGCACTTGATAAGAATTGCAATATCAGCGATACACCACAACTGGCTATATTTTTACGTGGTATTGACACCAAATTTAATATTACCGAAGAATTGTGTTCACTGATTCCAATGCAAGGGACTACAACTAAAGTTTGTGTTTGAGAATTTTTCAATTTTATTAGAAAGGATTATTGGTTATCGACAGATGTAGCACAAGCAATGTCAAGTATGGTAAGGTAAGGTATCGGGAAGGCTATTTCAAGACATTAAGAAGGGAAGGGAAGTATTCGTTAACAACTGCATAATTCACCAGGAAAATTTGTGTTCAAAAAGATTGAGTTTACCATATGTCACAGTACCAATAATTAAACTAATCAATTTATAAAGTCGTGTGCGTTAAATCACAGTAAATTTAAAGAATTCCTGAAAGATTTAGAAACTGAATATGGCGACGTAGTTTTAATACCGAAGTACGTTGGCTTAGTAGAGGCACAATGCTAAAAGAGTGTACAACTTAAAAAGCGAAATACAATTGTTCTTGGATATGAAGGGATATGCCTTTTCTCATTTCGGTAATAAATAATGGATGTGCGATTTTGGGTTTCTTCAAGATGAGACTCAGCATCTAATTTATCTTAATGGGGAACTTAAAGGTATAGGAGAGTTTATTCACAATTTTTTATGATAAAATTCAGGACTTTGAGCGCAAATTAAAATTGTGGAAACATCATCTTTCCCAGAATAATGTGTCTCACTTTCCACATTTAGAAAAAGAAAATGTTACTACTTCTCAAAAATACGCACAATGTAAGACATTTTAATCAACGAATTTCAATTACGATTCCAAATGTTCAAAGCTGAGAAGACAGCGGTTTCCATGAAAATGTTTTCCACGCCATTTAATATCGATGTGGATACAGGTCCCGAAGACTTTCAAATGGAAGTGATTGACATGTAGAATAATACCGATTTAAAAAATGTATTTTTCTCAGTAAACATCGAAAATTTTTATAAGTCTTATGTGAGCTCTGTGAAATTTGCGAACAATTATTTTCAATCATGAAATTAATCAAAAAATTACCACCCCGATCAAGACTAAGCGACGCACGATTAGAAAGCTGCGTACGTGTTCCGGCTAATAATGATCAGCTTGTATCTGATATATCCTGTATAATAGTGCCAAATTTCTCATTAAAATTTTCAAATAAATTAGTTCCTTTCTTGTTTGTTTTTATTTTGTATTAAAATTTGTATATGAAATATTTACTATTTTAAATTTAATATTTTTTTTTTATTCAAATGTTTAATATGAATAAAGTTTAGTAAATTATTAATAAATGTTACTTTATGTGCGGCCCGCCAAAAAATTTTAAAATTTAAATTGGCCCATTGATTTTTTTAATCAATGGGCCAATTTAAATTTTAAAATTTTGGTTGCTCACCCCTGCTTTAAATTTATTAGGTAAAGGATTTAACACTCAGCTGTCTCGAAAGTTGGTAAAAGTGTTAACATAGAAGTAAAATACACTACAGATAATATACTGCAGATTTGCATATTCATATTATAATACAACATAAAAAGTCTGAGTATTCTCTCAAATGTGTTGGTGTTAAAGTTGAAGTAAAGAGTTGGCAAGAAGTTATAAGTGAGGTATGAATAGAGTTGAAAAAATTATTGACTTCTGTATACTGTTGAAAATATTTTATTGAAGTCTAGAAAACAAGGGACTTGCAAACTTAAAAAATAGACCTATTTAGATTTAAAAGTATTAATTAAATTAATATGTCAGTTACATTTAACAATATTTGGCGGTTCGTGTTTCGACCCACCGTTTCTCTGGGTTAAAGCTTAGAACTTATACCTACAAAATATAGTCTGATTATTTCTAATATTACTCATTGTGCATGTAAGGGTATCCAATTACAATAATTCAAAAATTATTCTTCTCCAACTATAATTTGACATCCCTATTGTTCGAAACCTGAAACCTTTCCAAGTCATGTTACAACTAGTGTTCACAAACTAAATGACGCATAGTGTATTTTAAGTAACAACAGCATATTTGATATTACATAATTTTAACAATAAAAGTCTATTAATTTTGATATGTAAAAAACCAGTTTTTATCTAATTAGATTTACAATGATCTATTTCTTTGTTTTATATTGTTTGTGAATTATTTATAAATATTATAAAATATTTTTTCAAAATTAAAGTAGTTTTTCATTGTATGGAACATGTTCCCATGGAATGGAACATTTGAGACCCACAATAAATTAGTTTCATGAACATACAAACAGTAATTTGTTAACCTTAGACTTTATTATATTTTTAATTTATTTGCTTAATATAAATTTCATTTATACAAAAACCATACTTGTAAAAAGATTTATTACATATTCTGTTTAAAGAGCATGTGGATTGCATTTTCTAAAAAAAAAAATTGTATTTGATGTAATTGTTTGTCCTCAACTAATGCACAGTATTTCTAGTCATGTCAATTTAATGACTATTTAAACCAAAAAGGAATATTTCAAAACTCATCTTCTCTGTCTATTCATTATTATTGTGGTTAATATATTTATTACAGCTCTTATTTTTTATCGAATTTGTTTATGATCGGTATCCAATAACAGAATTAAACTGACATTAGCGATAACCTTACAAAGACGGAAGTGAATAGAATGCCTGAAAAGGTATAAATAAAATGGTTAAGATTATTTCAAGTGTACATACTAATACATATAAAACATTAAAAAAAACATTTACTTTGCAACAAAAAATATAAATAAAAGTTTTAATGTAAAACAACAAGTTTGAATTCTCAATTGAGGCCTTATAAGCTTGTTGTAAAACGATTGTAGTCTTAGTTTTTACAGTTTATGACATTCCATAAATGACTTTATCATCTATTAATGAGAATTTTGCTGTACTATAAATTTCATGATGCTCCATTTTAAGTCATTTTCTGTACTTAGGCATAGTAAAAAGTGAAATTATCATAATATGAAGAAATATTTGTATTCCATATAAATAGCAGCATATTTGTTTCAACAAATAAATCAATATTTTAAGGTATTCTAGAAACACAAAAAATAAAGTATAAATTATATGGTAACAAGCTCCAATATATTGATGGAATAAAGATACTTAAAGAGTTATTCCATATACAAAAGAATAATAGAGCCAAGATCTACCTATTGACTGGCAACTGACAGCGGCTAACAAGGACATCCTATACCTAGACTAAATTTAAATATGGTTGCATATCAAATTTATTTTCTTATTGTCATAATGCGCATTGGCTATGAGGTCCTTGATATACAGCAGAAAATAAAATATGAAATTTTTATGCCAAATTAGCCTAATTATCTCACTGCTGTTGAAGGGAATATTTTTAGTATATCCAAATATTTACACAATTTTAAGGTACATTAACGACCAACAAGCGTTTACATGATTAAATGTGTATATGGTACAATCAGTTCTTGGATTTAATGAAGGTTGTTAACCTATATCTATTTTTATTTCAGTGCCAAAATGGCGCCCTCAATGAACAGCTTTGTCCCTCGACAATTGTCACCATCTCCATCGGACTACAACCACCTGTACCCTCTTGTATTTATTCCTTTGGTAAGTTCTTTACTATTCTTGGTTTATTTAGTTTAAAACAATTATTAACATCAAAATTCAGATTTCACATCACAACTTTTCGCATAGTTTCTGATTTAATTTTGGTAACACCACATTTGGTACTCGCAGTATGTTGCAAAAGGTGGCTAATTAAGGGAAGAGTAGTTAGTCTCTTGACACCATTTGTGGTAAGGACCAGGAATTCGAAGCAATTCATAAAAATAGACTTGTTAAGAAAACATGATAAATAATTCACATACATAGATTCACTGTTTTTTCTTACCTATGTTACTTATATAAATCATACAAGAACGTAGTGTGTTACGATTTATAACAGTTGCTTTAGTTTATTCATTATAACAATATTATAGCAATATTACAGCAATATTATAGCAATATTATAGTAACCCAAGTCTCGAATGCAAGTGACTCAATCTCAATATGAATATACGAAGCAGATCAATAACTCTGAACTTTGGACCTATTTGTTAACACTTATTCACTTTGCATGGTGTCTGGGTCTGTCTTTATTGTAGAGGACCACTCCAGATTTTCCTAGGATGTTGTAAAAGTAAGTTAGGACTTCAAGGAAATCACAATAGAGTATCTTTTGATAAATAAGACATATTGCTATCACCATCAATGCGGCAATTAAAATGGATTCTTTTAAGGCAACTTGGTACTTTGATATTACAGTTCTGTACAGAGAATGTGTGTTCCAAATCACTCATAAGTTTTTTTAATTGATTGGTCAATATTAATTTTGTATGGGAAAATGCTTTATCACAGATTCAACAACACTGCGGATGTACTAAAATAAAATCGTAAATTATATTTTCATGTAAATAAGAATGAAAAAAGTATATTTAAATTTCATACTTTATTTTAAAATATATATACTGTTAAAGAAAAACAAGACATTAGTAAAAAAAAAGTAGAGGTCTCAAATAATTAGAAAATGGTAAATGGTTAAAAAAAAATTGGTTTTTTCCTTCCAACTATTTGCTTAATGACCTCCGCATGTATATTGTACTAGAGAAAAATGCTGTAGGCGCCTTTAATAAAACTAGCACATTTTTTATGTATGTATGTTATTTTAATAGATAATAATAACTTTTTAAAATACAATAAAATACAAACTTTTTAAAATAGACATGACTACAGTTATTATTTTATTCTGGGAAAAGAAATTCCAAAGCTAAGATTTTTGCTCTAAGCTACGAAAACTTAATAACTTAATACAAATACAACTTGGTGCGTTTCAGAGTACCAGCAACATCAACAACGCTGAGAATGAGTGCAAGCGCATGGGATTGGTCGCTGGCTTCGGCCGACGGCCTGCTCACTAATGAAGAATGCTCTATGCTGCTCGATGTCGATCTGTTCAAAACTGATGATGACGGTATGTACCCATATCTTATTATCTATATCTTACCTATCTTATTACAAAATGAAAACCGTATCTAAATCCATATTTTTATCCAAATTGTTACAGCCGTTTCCGAGATAGCAAAAATGTAATAAGATAGGTTTTATAAGAAAGCGTATAATGAGAAAGGATTCGGAAAGAACGCCATCTTTTGGATTTTCGTTGACAACGGTCAATCAATGAAACGTACTGGTGTCTAAAATTTCTGGGAGATGGCGCTGTATGATATTATTCGACAATCTTCAATCCTCTCTTTTCTGAAAACGATGACTTGTTTATCAAGGTTCATGCTTAGTAGTTAGTTATGTATATATACTGTTTATTAATTTAACATACATCGTAGTGGTGGGTTTGAAGGCTAGCGCTATATTCGGTGCACAAGTTCTTCTGTAACTTCTCTGTTGCCCAACCAAAAATAAGATACCTTTTTTATATGTATTACCTGAAGTCTTAAGTAAAGCGCACCACTGTTACATGGATTTTCATGGATCCTATAAATTTCAAAAAAGATTTCAGTATAGATTAAATAATAAGTTTAAACTTATGAAAACATTACAAAGTAGAACTGTTTAACTCACCAATGTTATTTTTGCTGAAATATTGCTTTGTTTTGCCTATTACGACCTTTTCTCTTAATTTTGTTATAGAAAAAGAAAACATTTGATCGCCTAAGATCTACTAAGAAGACCTTGAACCAATCGTAATGAATCTTGTTTCCTTTTGTGTTCTTAGAAGCAAAATCTTATTATTTATTTCAAAGTTTTTATAATGACTCATACAATGAATTACTCTGAGATAATATGCATGTATTTAAAGTTCTTTGATCTTTTTATACGTACTTTTCTTTTTTTTAATTACTTATTTTTATTAATAAATGTCAGTGCATTCATAAAGCTGATTTGGGAACAGACGAAGCGCAAGATCGTGCTAAATGAAAAATTAAAACAAGGAGGGCTGACTCCAAAGGTCCAGGCATGAAGAAAAAGAGTTCATAAAGCGAAATACAAGTTGACTACTACATTTAATTATTAAAATTTTCGTGCGATATTTGAAATAAACTAATTAAAATAACGGCTTAACTCACGCGTGGTTCGGGGTCTTCTATCGGGGCGAGTGTGATGTGAGATGTTATTAATGGGCTGGCTTAGCGGTCGCGTCACGCCTCGCATACATTCGCGTGATGAAGGACCCCCGACGGGTCTAAAACTAGTCGGTACATATACCGAAACACACGTGAGTTAAATCGTTATTTTAACTATTAAATTGTAAAAAAGCGTAAGGAGTTTATGACCATTTACGATTTAATATTGACTAAAACGACAATCTATACAAATTGCAAGATGGTTAGTTGGAAAACTTTTACAATGCGAATTTATTCGTGATTAACAAAGACAAAATATTGTTAGAGCGCCTAGCTATTAAGTACACTATCGCATAGTATTGCTCTACGTAGTTAATTTACTTTAAATATATTCATACTTTGGACATTTGGGTTATCATGAATGCCTGATTTCCATCCTCTTCGTATTAATAGTTAGCATTAGCGCAGCTATACACTTTTCGTGTAACTTTCTTCTTCCTACAAATACTTTGTCAAATTAATCGTCACCAGTGATAATTTTAAAACGATACAGCTTAGGGACCTTTGTACAGCGTGAATTCTTTCGTAGTTACCGGCACATAAAGATCTGCTAGTGCTGTATTTATAGTCGGCGTTGATCGTGTTAATTTATTCATTGCAAAGAAGCGTTTGTTGATAGAAAAAAAAACTTCCAATATGGAAATACAAATAAAAACAGTTACGGAATCTCAAATGGTCCTCGCACTAGGTTTTGCCTGTATTGCGAGGTACCACTGAAAATATGTCTCTAAAGAATTTATAAATTTACAAACGATATTTAAATTTAAGTAACAGTTAATATTAATACATCTATAAAATTAGAAAATTAAATGAACTAAGTAAATTTTTCCAGAAGCATCTAATTCTTCTAATTCCTCGTAGTTTATTGAAAGAAGAAATATTTTAACTGTAAGAAATTAAAAATGGGGTTTTTTTGCATCCTTCACCGTACAATTTTTGAGTTTACAGAATTCCAAAATAGCGTTGTAAGTTGAAGCCAGAAACGTTGACCAAAAGTCGAAAATGTTCTCGGAACCGATAATATAAAAATTCGTTTATCACGTAAAGTGTACATTGATATGTAACGGGGTTCGAATTCCGGTCGCTCGTATGTTAAGGCGATCGAATGGGACGTAGTAGGAGACGTAACACTATTTCAAAATTTAACATTTTGTATAAATAGGACAACTATAATACAACTACTCGGTCGCGGTCACGTATGAATTATCTCTTTGCTTTAATCATTCCATACACGATCAGGTCTCGTGGTTATCATTATTATTACATTTATTTACTTGACTCTAAAGTTAAATTCTGCGATAGCCTCTTGACTCGACGTAATACAAATATAGCGGTCGCGGGTTCGAATCCTAGCAAGACACGTTTGTTCAAGTTGATTATTTTCTTATAATACTCGCACGCATGTAACAATATCGATTGAAGAAATACTGTAGTCATAGGGCTCAAAATCTTAAAATAAGTAAAAGATGGCTTGTGTAAAGTTTGTTACATAGGTGATACAAGTTAGTTTTATGTGGACCCCTATAATATGGCTCCTGTATAATCATGCAATCACGGCCTTTCCTAGTCACTTTTTAAAGTACAGTCGGCTTCCTTGGCGGTCTTCCATTTTAAGAAAGACAGTCGTTTGAACGTTTTGTACGCCATGAGGCGATGACGAAGATACAATAACAAATAGGATGCCACTTTTAAATGTGTTAAGACGAAACGCTCGGTCAATGTTGTAACAATATAGTATTCAGAAATAGAGATAGAGACAGCGGTGATAACAATAGTCAGGGGTACAGTTTAGTTACGCCACAGATTTTATTTTATTAAAACATCGACAGTACACTATTTGGTCATTTCTAAGAAGGAGGCGGAGCTTAACTCGTAACAAGGCAATGTTTCTGTAAGAGTAATACCGCCAAGGAACTCGACTGTACATATAGAATCTTATCAGTTTTATTATAATTTCTCGGATTACATGAAATCTTTTTCAAAAACTTCCCGATTCTATTCTATACCTATGCCAGTACTCTCTAATACAATTTCTGAAATCTGACACCACCTTGCAAAATGTTTGTTGGTATGCAATGAGACAACTGTATATTTTTTTTCAAGGACATAATTCACACACGACCATCTGATCCCAAACTAAGCAAAGCTTGTGCTATGGAAACCAGATAACTGATATACCTACTACATATATTAATACTTTTCTTTTGTAAATACATACATA